>SNQJ01S0236803.1:0-13797 GCA_010110895.2 Picea sitchensis | reverse complement strand
TTTTTGCCTCCAGCACAAATTTTGTAAGCGGGATTACTGCACCCTTGCATGGGTTAATATTGTAATAAGTCTACATGGATCATGTTAGGTTAGTTTTCTTAGGGTTTCTTCGTTAGGAGAGTTCCTTTCGCTGAGTGTTTTTTATCCTCAAGAGGTTAATGTGGCCTAACCAGTCGGGTTAATCTCCCTTGAGTTTTTCACTCCCACTCAATAATTCCTCCAAAGTGGCGAAAGGCGTTCTAATGAAGTTATTCCTAGGTAGATAGTGTTTAGGAATGATGTAAATGACCATATATGACAGCACGCGAAATTTCGCGGAATTCCGTCAAGTATAGCTAGGCTTTTTTTAAGGTTTCGAATTAATTAATTAGTTAATTAATTATGGGTAATTAATGTAAAACTTAGGTCTTGGGATTTGCAATAGGAGTATTTGTACTCAAAAGAAGCTAATGAGACCCCCTGCACCCATGGACCAAGTTTCAACTCAGTCGGACAAGTTTTGCTAGGTTGTTTGTCCGCTTAGAAGTTTTTTCGGGAAAACGACAATTTTAATTGCCAAACCCAGAACATGGGAAAATGTAGTTTATGTAATAATGGACCAAATTAAGTGAAGTAAAGGGTGAAATATTCTACGTTGTAAAAGTAAGGAAAAAACCTTCAAATTCTGATGTTGGACTTTCATCAAACAGTGTGCATGTTTCTGAGATTATGGCTGTAGATGAAAATTTGATTGGACAGCGATATAATTCTTGGTTTTGCTGGCTGTTTAGTGGTTTCCTAAACCCTTATGACTCCCCAATGAAGTGCCAATGGGTGTATTTGAATTTTAAGTGAAACCCACAAAAATATTGAAGCAAAGATTCATATTTAAATGGCAAAACGGGCTAAACATTGGCTGTATTTTATTAAAAAATATTGCTGAATCATTAGCAACTACAATGAGGTAGGAGTACCTCTCAATAACAATGTCATTTGACTGTTGTATAAAGCTGGAACACTTGCAAGCTCACGCAGCCATAAAAATGTGCTCAAACTGTCCCCCACGAATTGGCAAGCTGGGCGACTTATGCATTGACTGTTCTATTGTCTGATATGGGCGTGATGGCAGCCTCCAATCCAACGTTCCTTTCCCTGCAACGTAAGGCACATTCCACCAGAGAGAAATCGACCAGCCACCACTCTTTCCCTTGCCTCCACGCTGATCTCTACTCACACGCGATTTGGTAGAAGGAGGACGCAGCCAGCATTCATCCACGCAGCCAAGGTGAATGTCAACGAAATTTCTCAGCAGGGAAGTACTCCAGCCAAAGGATCCACGATTTGGAAGTGGATCGACCCCTTTTCAATGGACAAAATGCAGCAAGCCAATGATGGATGCGTCCAACTAGAAGAATTACTCCAACTGTCAACTCGTCCCAATGAGGGAATGCCCTGTCTGACCAAGCTGTAACTGAACTCTTTTCTTTGATGAAGATATTCAAATCAAGATGCCAATGTCTGCAAATGAGAACCCTGAATGGATTCTCCAATTCTGCCGGCTAGAGCAGATAATTTCACTGCCGAATCCAAGATTCCACGGCTAGGGCAGGTAGTTTCACTGCCAAATCCGAGGTGCCAAATGGGTTTCCAGCTGAAACCCTCGTTTGCTCACCGAGCTCTTCTCCAAAATCAATTTCTCCAAAATGAATAGTCCATAATCCCTTTTCCCCTTCAATCATCCTTTTATTCATTCACTTGTCCTTTTCCTCCATTAAAATATTCATTTAATTATTAATTGGAGAGAAATACCCTCAAAGAGGGGTTTATTAATGATAAACTCACTTTTTCCTAAGTTTCACTTTATAATTCGAAAGTGACTTTACCAGTATCGTTTCCCCAGCTCATCCGTCTAATGGTTTACGGGAAACTGTGTAAACCACCACGGTATTCCGACTGCCTAGGAAAAACGGGACATTACAAAGGGCAATAATTTGATGAGGGACCCCACCTAACCTACCCACACCCTTTACCCACCTTTTAAACCTCCCATTTAATTAAATTTAAGTTTTAATTATTTCCCTACCTTGGGCTCACGTCCCCTTCCCCATGTGAGCATGTTTTATTTCTTTAATTTGATTTAATAACTCATTTATATGAGTTATGGGTCCCCCTTTCCACTTATGCACCCTCCCTTTCCCATTCCTACCTCACACTTCTCCCTCTCTAAGTTTTCCCTCACGTCCCTTACGTACTCCTCTCCCTCTCACGTCACCCTCTACGTAAGAGTCCAAACATCAATCTTGAATTCAATTATGAACATTTAAATTAAAGCGCGGGCCCTATCTTTCCACTCCTCTTCTACTCATATGCCTCCCACGCATCCCTCCAAGTCAGCCTCGCATCACACTCATAACCCACGCCCTCACACGTCCCTTCCTTACATCACGCATTCCTCTCTTTCCACGCTTTCTCCCACTTTTTTTTAGAAAGGTTCTTTCTTTGATTGAGGCGTGGGGCCTCTCCTTTCCAATTCACGCTACCTACTCCTCACGCCTTTCCCTTAACACTCACGCCCATTTGGGTGACTCACGTTTCATCTTGGAAATGAGATGGAAACATATATGGAAGTTGGAAGTCTCACGTGGAGAGGGAAACATCACATTTCAAAGCATGCATTTCTCCTTTAATTGGTACGTGAGCCTCCTCATGCCTGATACGCCTCTCTCACTTGCCATTTTTTTCCCCATCCCTTGCTTTGTCCTCATCCACTTCATCCACATTCCATTCCCCTCACCCTAAAAGCCTCTTCTCTCATTGGTTGAATTTCTCCATGAGTTGTCCCCTCCCTTGGATCTTTGACACTTGTTGAAGATCCAAGAGGGGTCTCTTTAGCTTCTCAAGCTATTTAAGAGACCTCTCACTCCCTCATTTCTCACCTTTCATTATTGCACTGTTATGCTACTAGTTTCTCACCATCCCATTCTATGCTATTAGTTTCTCACCATCCCATTCTCTATCTCTCATTATTGCTTCACTTTTCAATTGTTTTGTTCCTTGGATAGGCTTAGTGGGCAATTAGTTGTCACAACCTCTTCCATTGGATAATAAAAAGAAACGCTTTGAAGGATTTTGGGAAGATCTACAAGTATTTTGGATCTTGAAAACATATGAGGTATAATCTTTCAATTTGATATGATGCATGTATGCTGAATGGATCTTAGGTAAAGTATTTTATTTGAGCAGGTTTTGCAAAGAGAGTATTCCTGTGAATCTATATATGTGGTTAGTTAGATAATGTGCAAGTATTTCACATATTATCTTAACCCTCCATATTACCCATTGTATGCATGCTATTGTGCTGAGTTTTTGCAAGCGTTGGACCTCAAGGGTTTCATTAGGGTGCCTCTTGGAAGAGTCTCCCCTTGAGATTTTCATACACTCCCAATTATTTCTGTATTGTTCACCTCTTTCTCATTCTCTTTTCGGTAGTTAACCTGCTTAGATAGGTCACCTAAAGTTCTTAAATTCTTCTGTTTTTATGTACAAATCTTTGCCTAAAACAAAGATTTCATAACATTTTCTCGAGTGTAAATAGCTCAAATCAACAAGCAATAGCTTGCTGATTTTATGTGATTCTCGCCAGTGACAAGTACTACTCATTTTTATGCACAACACACCCCTCAAGCAACTCCTCTCATTGTGGTAAACGCTTATCTCTTCTTTCTATATTCTAAATCATTGTAAAGCAGTTTCAAATGAGTTGTACCCAAGTGGTTTGCATTCTTTCCATTCGCCTTTATTTTCTAAGCTCTAGATTGATCTCTCCTCTGCCATTTTCATGCTAGATTAGTTGTGGTTTCTACATGCATGCTTACGTAAAAATAATCTAGGAGTAGATCCTTTTCATAACATATGCTAGCTTAGAGCCCGTGGAGGCCGTGGATATTTTGCTTTCGGGTTTATTCACTTTGCATGTAGTCTTTGCTCAGAAACATATCACACATGCATGCGCTAATTGGTTAATTAACTTTTCGGTTATGTCTTTTACTTTATTGCCAGCAAATCGCTTTGAGTTTTTTCATCTTATGTATACATGTGCAAGTATCGACATCTCATATAATAGCTTAATTAACTTTTACATTCTTTAAGCATTTCTCAAATTTCACACTTCACGCTTGCAATATAAGAACTGAACTCAATCGTTAATTCGGGTTTGGGTCCCCAAGGCCTTTTCTAGATACTAAAATTTAACTTGTAATCCATTGTTTAAAGGCATCACCATGATCTTTTCATTTTGCGCATTTTGGTAAATTTGTTGAGCAAGCTACAAGCATCAATCACACTTCACAATATTATCTCATAGATCTAAAATCTATTAATTAGACTTAATAGGACACCTTAACTCACCATCTTCGCCACTTAAAAATCTGGGGTTTTGAGGAAAGCCACAAAAATTTTCCTGAGTACTCGGCCTTAGGGTTGACTCAGAAGCTAGGATAGGCCCTGCCTCACCTCTTGAGCATCCAAATGTCCACTTGGCAATAGGGGAGGAGAGCTTTGGGCTGACATCTAGATAGGGCTAAAAAAATAATTTCACACTTAATCACTTAACATTAATCTTTTCAGCCTACAAATACCAAGCAAGAGTAGTTGGAGCACACTTGCGTGTGTTCATTGATTCAATGACTCGCTACATTCATATGCAAGCAATTATGTATAGTGGAATTATTACTTAAGTAAGGTATCTTTCATCCTGAGCATTTTACTTTCAAAGCTCTCATCTTTATTTTGTTCCTTTATCTCATGGTGTGATCCTTCAAGAAGCATGCCCCCGGAGGCATTCTCATTGGTCTGAGTGCTTTGTGTCTCTTGGCCTTTGAAAAGCAGTCCAACGGAAGTCATTTGTTGTGAGCATGCTTGGCTTCATGTGTTGATCTCTTTGTCTTATGTATCTTTAAATTCCTACACATGTGAGAAAATCCTTCTGTGAGTATATTACATCTTCAGACGAATCTTAATCAGATATCTCGATTTATTCTTTTGTATCTAATTGTATCCGTCTTACTGTAATACTTTGTAACTTATCTTGCAAATCTAACTTTCCTCAACTTAGTTGGATCCATTGCCCAATCTTAGGCACTAGTCTTAGTTTCCTAGGAAAAGGCTCAATCCTCATACTTTAGATAGCTGTATCTTGCATTTGCTGGATTGACACCTTTTAAAGCATCCCTCCGTGACCTTTAAATCAATTAAAACCAACTCCAGAACATTAAATATTAATCTCATCTAGTAACTAGGTCTGTCTCCCTTTGGCTTCCTAGAGTTAGCCTAGATGGAAGAGGTTCTAGTCAAAGTGACAGCTTGGGCTTTGAACTCAGGCATTGTGCCTCCAGGATTACACTAAGTGAGCGGCATCCCCAGCTCACGCTTGGGTAAGTGTGTATATGGACGACAACACATTAAATTTCTTTCCATATCTTGAATGTTGTCTCATAGTGCATTTTTTCCACAGCAAGTTTATAAGTGCATGTGATAACTTAAATCTCTTTCATCCATCTTTATTTTCTTACATGTGTTGATATACTTTAATTGCATAAGCTTGAAGCAACAAATTTTTAAGCTCATAAAAGTTTCGGTCATATCACTAAATCACACTTTAAAAAGTGTCTTAAAATTTTCAAAACACTTGGGTAAATCACCTAAAGTCTACCAATCCATATATATATATTTCTAATAGACTTCTAGGGTACCTTAGACCACCATCTCTACCATCCAAAAACGGGGCTTGAGGAAAACAACGAGGTGTAGGTAGGGACTGGGTTTCACACAACACGTGGATGTGTCCTCCCAGAAGTACTCTTTGTTTCAACAATTCGGCAGGAAGTTTTAGTGTGGCAACACTTATTGAGTGATCCAAATGCCTATTTGACAATAGGAGGAGGAGGCTGCAGAAAGCTTAATAAAATTTGAAACCCTTAAGAAAGCTTAACAACTTAACATGGGACTTAACTCTTTAAAACTACTCGTGGGTTTAATATTTAAGAGTGGTTGGTCTTCATCTCTAATACTTGTGCTTATCTTTTCTTCTTATTAATGTGTTGATGATGATGATATCTTCTGATGCTTTGATGATAATGATGTGATTTTAACCTTTGATATCCCGCGACACATAAAGATAAAATGGCCATTGCCTTTTGTATCTTTTGTATCTTAGCATTTTTCTTGTGAATAACTGCATCTAATATTTTTTGGTCTGGACCCATTCTTTGTAATTTGTAAACATCTTTGTAATCTTTTGTAATCAAACAACCTTAAACTTTAGTTGACCCTTTGCCCAACATTTAGGCAATTAGTTCTAGTTGCCCTAGGAAAAGGCTTGACTTACATACTAACCCTTCTTGCATTTTGCATTTGTTGCTTGTGCATCATAGGATAGATCCCTCTAACCTTAAGAAATTAAACCAACTCCCAGGGAACTTAACTTAACACACATCTAGTAACTAAGGTCTACTCCCTTGGTTTCTAAAGAGTAAGCCTTATTTAAGAGGTTCCGCCAAAAGTGGATAGCTGCTTACCGTGGAACCTAGGCATTGTACCTCCAAGGACACACACCAAGGAGCCTCTGGACTAGCTCACTGCCAAGTGTAGAGATAAGGACAACAACATCTTTGGCGCCATACCGGGATAAGCCATTTATCCTTGGTCATAACGACGAACTTGATTCTTTAAGAATTAAATAATAAATCTTTAGGTCTTAAAATTCTTTGAACTGGAGATTGGTTAGCTTTTTGTGATTCCTATCTAAGTGGCGATTCCATTGAAAAAATCTAGCAGGTATACTACTAGGAGCACTTCTCAAGGAGTGGTTTACTCTTTTCAAGAACCTGAAAAGGTTTATAGGAGAAGATTAAACCTCTTAGCTCCTAGGAGGCTACTTGAAAGTCTTAGGGAGGAAGCACTCAACGATATCCAATACTTATTCCAAACTAATAATCAACCGACTGTGAATAATCCCATTAATAACACTAACGCTCTAATTGCCACCTTTTGAGTCCTTTGAACTTTGGTAACCATCATCCGTGGTGCCCCTAATGATGTTCCCGAGAAAGCCATTGATAAATTGCCAATCTTCCATGGGAACAATTCTATAAGTGCCAACTCTCACATCTCAAGTTTTCATAGGTGTGGGGAAGTATTGTGGGGTCATAATGAAGAGGATGTAAAGATGACCATGTTTGTCTACTCTTTAGAAGGAAGCACTGTAGAGTGGTTTGAAGATTTCCCTGCCAATAAGTTTAGCACCCTTAATGCAATATTGGATGAATTTAGGAAAGATGGGGTGATCAGAAAGAAAACATAGATTTTGGGCTTGGGTGCACTTACCACCAGCCATAAAAAAGAAAAATGAAACAAAGGGTAGAGTTCAACAAAAGTTTAATAGCTTGGTAGTTAGCCTCTTATCAAGATGTTGGCCTCCCAATCGCCGCCATCTTGATTTATTTTATAGAATCTTTTGAGGGAGAATGAGGTACACCACGGATAAGGACCCTCGAGATTTACCAACAGCACAGGAAACAACTATTAGAATTGAACGAAACATTTTTGAGGCTGGGAAGTCAAATATTCCTGGTTTTACTAGAGGGTCTTCTTCAAAAGTTTTACGAGGAGAAGGAAGAAAATGGCGTTGAAAATCGTAGTCCTCTAGTGATGGCACATGAAGGAACTACTTCGGGCCATTAAATGTGATGGAAATCAATCATGCCAATCAAGTCAAACAAATGGAAGCCAACCATACTAATCAGATTAATGCTTTGCAAAATAGATTGATCACAATGGAGAGGTCTCATAGTAATAAACAACAAATAAGCTAAATGATAAGTGGCCAAGGACTTCAAAATGATCAAAGGTCACCAAATCCCTTTGAAACCACCAACTTAGTGGATCATCGCCCTATATATTATTATTGTAGACCTTTGTGGTGAGTTTCATGAGGAATTAACCTGTCTTGTCTTCCTTGAAGAGTGCAACAATGAATATGAAGACCAAGGAAATGAACAAGTAAACACGTGTAATGACAGGTACTATGGTGGCCATTATGATTGGATGGATGTAAATGATTTGGGACCATGGAAACTTTATGAGTGGAATTGTTGATAAAGCTACGGAAAAATATGGGCCTGCCCACTCCCCAACAAGCGGCAAGTAAATGGAAAAGTTTGAGGTTGTTATCGCACGTGGGGCCAGCTAGGGTCAAACATCAGAGGATTGAGGCCAAATCGGTGTAACAGAACCTTCCCACCCAATGTCACCTCAATGGGAGGTTCTTTATGTTTAGGGAGGTTAACTAGGGGAGATGTCCCCAACAACTTGGGGTCTGAAGAGGCCAAAGTATAAAAGACAAAGTAAAAGTTCCTCCTCACAAGTCACCACCTTAATGGTCGATAATTCGCTAATCACCAATAAAGAAGTATGCCTGCAAGAGAACACCCGTCTGCATCAAGACAATAACAAGATAATATGTATGCAGCCTATATATATCAAGGTTATATTTCATGTAATTATTCCACATCAATATATAAGCAATGAAACAACAGTATCAATGAGATCAACGCTTATCAATATAGCAATGGAGAAGTATTGTTTCATCAATAACTATCGTGATGATGTAATCAACAATGTATCTAATCAACTTTTTCTCAATAAATAAGCTAATCATCATCTAATTGTTTATCATTCAAAAAAGTTGCGTCAAGATGGAAAAACCAAGTGTGACGTCAGCCTAGTTTATGGTTTCAAAATTTAAATTTTTGAGAGTTGGTTTTGAGCACTATCACTAACGTTGTGTGTCTAAGATCGCCTCCATGGGTATATGGGAGTCATTCAAGGAGAGGATGCAAGGTTGAAGGAGCAATAGGCTAAAAACAAGAGGGAAGGATTCCCCCGGAGTGTGTCAGAATGGCGTGGCCCTATAATCGGGTAAACCTGAAAGAGTTCTCACTCCTGTTGCTAAGCAAGACCTCGCGGCTCTTCCTCCTTCTTAGGGTCAAACTTGGCAAAACGACTAGCATATGAGAAGAGATAAAACAAGAGGACGCCGCGGAGGAGAGTGTTGCAAATGGAAAGGCCTCTATCACTAAAACCCTGTGAAGATGGATGGTATCTCAGGTGTGATGTAATCCCAGCTTTGGGATGTCACCTTCCTTTTAACCTTTTAAATCAAAGCTAGCTTAAGGGAAGCAAGGAGAAGAGTGTAGCAAAGGCTGGTGGGCTCTTCTTCCTCCCCTTCAATGGTTGAAAATTTCTCTCATTGGGGACATGAGACAAGGACTTATTTGTGTGCTTGTCACCTAGGTTTTAAAATCAACAAATTTATAAGTAAATGCAAGAATGTAAACCTACAACTATTAAATCAAGAATTTTTACAAGAAAAACACTTACATTATCTATGATGAAAAGCATATGCAAACCCTAGTTAAACCTTCCTTCAAGAGAAATGCCAAACATGCCAAGAAAATCCTTCAATCAACAAGGGGCGCTTCCTTTTAAAAGACCAAACACGTGACCTCACAAGAGGAGTGAGTTGTGTGGAAACATAGTCAAAATGAGGATAAAACTCCCTCAAGAGAGCATCATCAGGATATGCACCTTTACTGTACTAGTCATTAAAAAATAAATTTCTGACAAGGCTACAAAACCAAAATCATACTGTTTTAAACAATCGCTGGCAAAAAGATATAATGAGCAAAGTGAGACGCGCCTTTGAGGGAGACGTTAGGCCCTTTGGGGCTAGGCCCAAAGATCCGGTCAAATGTTACTCTTCCGCCTCTAAGTCGCTGCCATGCCAGCCAATCCCGGCCAAACCGCCACATCGCCAAGGCATGTCACAAGGCCTTCCCGCAGACGCCCCGGCCATCGGGCAAGGAAAAACGTTTATCTAAAGTGGCTCAACCTCTTAGGCTTGGCCTGCCCAAAGTGTCCTGGTGGGAACATCCTTCTTCTCATGTAAAGGCTCTGGCCAATCATCGTTTTGGTTCTCTCGCCTCGATGGGTCCTAACAACCATTCACGATGGGGTTTTCAAATTTCCATGGAGGTCCTGAAATAATCTCATCTCCCATGTATCGGTCCAACCGTACTCCGCCTGACGGGCATGGTCCCCAAGATTATCAAAACTTCGCCTCCAAGGCTCTGGCTTAAATGTGGATCATAGTAATGTCAATTCACAGTTGGTTAGTCAGCCCTAATGGATTTGCTAATCTGAGTTAAGTCCCCGCCCACTCTATGTGCCTCTGAGATACAATGTCTATCTCCAAGCCCACATCACAATTTTGACTTGAACTTCCGCTCAGGCTTACTCCTGTAGCCAAGGGGGTTGTCCTAAGTTGCTGTTAATTTTTAGAGTTTTAAGTGTTCTAGGAGTTAGTCTTATTTTGTTATAGGCTAAGGGAAACTAGCCTATGAATGACAAGAAACAATGCAAGTGCAATTCTAAATCTAAATGAGAGTCAACCATTTCCCTAAGTCAATCCAAGGACTAGTGCCTAATGGTTGGGCTATGGGGTCAAACTATGTTTAAGGGTTGTTCGATACAACAAGTATTAATTTTTCTACAAAGTAAGCTACAAGTTTACAAATATATAAGCAAGATATATACATATACAAATCTCAAATACAAGATATTAATAAAATGTAAGTGTTCAAGGTTTGCTAAGCATGCCACAATAACACTTACTCTATTAGACCGCCTTCAATGCCAAGTAATCACACAAGCACCTACCAAGAATCAAGAGAGGCTAATGCCTCCCCAAGTGGGATGCCCAAAACTTCCTTGACTCACACCACAACAACAATTGATTAATGAGATATTCAAGATAGTAAATCAATGTGTCACATCAACATGAAAGATAAAGACAAGTAGCTGCAAGAAAAGAGATATAATAAATGAGATAATCACAAGTTATGTTTCCCTATCTATTACATCTACTTCCCAAACAAACACAAGTGATCTATGCAACTAAGTGTACTTTCTTTAAAGATTTTAATTTCACCCCTAGCCTAGGGTGTGTGTCTCAATCTTTCTCCTTTACCAAATAATTGTCTTGCTCAAGATAATGGGGCTGAGTCCCCACCCTAGCTTCCAAGGTCACCCCACACAGTAAGAGGTAGTCCCGAGCACTGATCTCCCCTAACTAAATCATCGGACTGGCCCCCACTTCCTGCAATGAATCATTCTTCTTACCTGCTTTAGATGGTGGAGGGAGATGACTAAGACCAAAATGTTACTAAGAGTTATTAGGACCCTCGGGTGGGTCTTTAGTGTGTTGGGTGTATTTTTAGTGAGTTTTAGGCACTTTTATTTTGGCTTTTTAGCGTATGGCCGTGAGCAAAAATGTGTAAAATGAGTGCTTGAAATGTATGATTATACCACCATCAAATACGTAAAGATGTAAGACAAAGATAGTAATAAGTGTTTAAACCATTTAGATAAACATCACATGAAAAAACTTACAAGATGTTGAACCATGAAACCATAAACCATCACATGTAATGTTAATATAATCCTGAAATGAGATGAAGTTTAAACACTTAAAAGTTTTAGACCATGAGCATGTAACCAATGATGTGAAAAATATGCTTGCAATGTGTAAAAAGGTGAGAGCTTAAAATGAGAGCTAGGCCGTGAGCATATAGTGTGTTAAACCATTAACATTAATCCCACAATCATTTAATCATATGTGTGCAATGTGTAAGTGTTAAACCAAGGAAGGCCGTGAGTTGTTAAACTTTACATATGTGAAGCATCAAACCATAATCATTATACCCACAAGCATTATATTTTATGTGTGAAAGATGTGTGTGTAAATGATACTAGGCCGTGAGCAAAAGTGATCAAGGCCAGGAGGGTGCATAAGCATGTGCCAATTTAAACTTTAAATGTGAGACAAGTGTGAGGACGTGGGTGCTTCAAGCATGTGTGTTTAACCAAGCATAAACATGAGATCAATGTGTAAAGGACTTAACCATGAGCTAGGCCGTGAGCCTAAATGTGCACAAGACGTGGCTAAAAGAGGCTAAGACGTGAGCTCAATGAAGCATCAAAACTTGCATCTAGGATCTAATCATTCAATCATATGACAAGCTAAGTTTGTGAAATTGTAAGAGATCTAAGAGATAAACGAAACTTAGCAAATGATGAGATCTCTAAAGAACTATTACTTCATACGCCTTCAAAGATTAGCTAAATAGCCTAAAGGTAAAAGATCTAAAGCATTTGAATCATATCCAAGTTATCTAACTATTATCATGAAATGTAAGAGCATATGAGAGATTATGAAAGAAATAAACTTGTAGATGAGAATCTATCTAAGATATAATCAACTTCTAAGCATGAAACTCACCACAAGTTAATTTCCTTAAGCCAAGGCGATTTTGGGGATGACTCCCCGGCAACGGCGCCAAAGATGTTGCCTTCCTAATGCACACTTGCTAACGTGAGCTAAGTCCTGCTCACTTAGTGTGCCCTCAGAGACACAATGTCTAGGTTCCAAGCCCACACTGTCAACTTGACTGGAACCTCANAAGCCTAGACGGAAGAGGTTCCAGTCAAGGTGATAGTGTGGGCTTGGAACCTAGACATTGTGTCTCCGAGGGCACACTAAGTGAGCAGGACTTAGCTCACGTTAGCAAGTGTGCATTAGGACGGCAACACACGTTTCATCATTAATTTTATCAAATACATGCATAAAACCCCTGATATATCATTCAATAGCTCAAAGATATTACAATGACCTACAATACAAAGCTGAAGAAAAAGACAAAACACCCTATTGGGCCAGCATCGATAAGAAAATGAAAGCCTCCAGAGGATATCATCCAAGCCATGTAACACGAGGTGATGTGGTCAAGGGATGTCTAGACATACGGGTAGAGTGAAAGACATGGGTGTACGATATTACCTGTGGGTGCCTTTGTAGAAGGTGAGTTGTACCTTTCATGGATGCAATCCTTTCCAAGCCCTTTATTGCCTTTATTCTTTCCTTTCTTTATTGTTTTTTCGTATTTATTTTATTTCAAGGTCTAACTAGAGGACACTACGTTGGCGTGGTGACCAAAGCTGACAGTGTTACCCACAAATGCTTTCACAGAGATGATAAGGCTGGCTCGTGATGAGACCCCCTTTCCCTTGGCCATGCAACCAAAGGTCACTGCCCTGGCATGGTAACCAGATGATGGGAATGTCATACTGCTAGGTATTCATGAACAGAATAGGCTGGCTCGTTATGAGACCCCTTATCCTCTTGGCTAGGTCTTGTTTAATTTTCTTCGAGTCCCTCTTATTTCTTGCTGAGAGGCTTTTTATTGCCTTCTTGGGGATCCCTAGGCGAGGTATCTCTAGGTTTCATTTTAATGGCTTTTAACTCTTACCAGTTGCTTTTACCTTCTGGGCCTTTAGCCCCTTCTTCCCACGAGATAAGGTGTAACCCCACAAACAGATCATCCTAATGCCTGGACTAGGGGAATGGGGTAGATGAGTGGGAGATAAGATGTAAAAGTGATGATATGATGGGAGAAGACGATGGCCCTTTAGAAATACCCCCTGGTGGCAAACCAAAACTTATGGGTACAAGCTTGCTAGGATACCCTGTCGATCCCCCCAACGATGGTCAAGTGGGCTAATGGAAGATCCAAGCAGTTGTTAGAAATAAAAGGAATTTTATGCATATATCTAAAGGTCATAATGATAAAAAATGACACATACCATGATACCTGGACCAATTACCTCATGGAGCAAGAGTCTTCTCCGATACAAGTCCAAGCC
>SNQJ01S0236802.1:6243-20097 GCA_010110895.2 Picea sitchensis | reverse complement strand
CGTACCATTATCCATCAAACAAACTTGGGTCCATTACCCAAACCTTTGTGCTACCGAAATTTTCTATCGGACTTTCTTCAAGAGTTGACATCAATGACAACCAACCCAAATAATCAACAATGATTGACTAGAGTATTCATTTTTCATAATTAATCATACTCAGTCCAAAAAAAGGTTTAATCCAATATTGAATGGATTCCCTTTCAAATCCTTTAATGAGCATGAAAGGAAGAAAGTTCTCTCAACTATCTTTTCATGTTTAGGGAGTCAGAAAAGAGCTTAAAGGAGACTCCAATGAGTTGCTTTTTTGTATAGCTTTTACGAGTCCAAAAAAGAGATAAAAGTATACTCGGTAACCTATTCTCATGTATTTACGAGTAGGAGAAAGAACAAAGACTAAACTCTTTCTAGAAAAGACTACTATGTTACGATGGGAATGACCCCCAAGCGAGAATCATTCCTAGTAGTGTGTCTCTCTAGAGATATTTTCCCCCCAACCTGTGTGGTGGAAGCTAGAAAAAATACATTATAGATGAGCAGGGTGTGCATGTTGATCCAACCAATATCCAAGTCATTTGTTACTGTCCAGCCCCAAAAACACTGACCGAGATTTGGATCTTCTTAGGCCTTTCCAAATTCTATCACAGGTTCATATTGGGGTTCTCCCATATTGCATGGGATCTCATCCAAGTGACCAAGGTTGGTTGCAAAGAAAAAAAAATTGCAACAAATAATAGCCGAAAATTTTTGATGATCTGAAACATTACTTATGCTCAGCCCTATTTCTCTCCTTACTTGATCTACAACAACCATTTGATATTGAGACAAATGCTTATGATTATGTTGGTGTAGTTCTCACATAGCACGATCATCCGGTGGAATATCATAGTGAGACACTCTCAAATTCCATCCATAATTACCCCACCTATTACAAAGAAATGTGTTCCATTGTACAAGTCTACCATTAATGTAATCATTACATTATGGGGAAGGAGACAATCATCCATATAGATTACAAGCCTCTACATTTCATGCAGACACAAGGAAAATTGTAGAATGATTTCCATCAAAATTGTTCGACATATTGCAGTAGTTTAACCGCAACATTAAGTATAAGAAAGGGAGCATCAATCATAGCCCTAAACACCTCAGTTGACCTCTAGTTGTAACACTAACCACGGTGCTTGACCCTTTCAGGAATGAGACCACTGGGTGGTCCCAACTCTATGACAATGATCCTAACTTTGCTACGACCTACTAGATGTGTGGAACATGAATGGATGTTGTCAACTTCCATATTCAGGATGGACTTCTATTCCATCTAATTCATCTATGTGTTCCTTCAAGTGAGCATGTGAAACTTATTTGGGAATCCCACTACAGTTGGATGGGAGGACACTTTGGCATGGCTAAGACTGTGGCACTATAACAAAAGTATTTATATTGGTCGAATCTTCGACATGATGTTAGTAAGTACTAGCGGGAAAAACCCCCCTATGACTACACCAGGGTTTACAATGTAGGAAGATCAACTAACCGTATAAAATTCAACTACTTCTCTAACTACCCCAAAAATACCCAAGACTCATACAAGAAAATCAAATATGAGAGGGATCGGGTAACTATACCTATACTCTGCATCTAGTGATGATCCCCTCGTGCTTGATGGCTTTGCTGACTGCACGCCTCCTCCCAAGGCYGGCCTGCATTCAAAAATAGACAAACTGAAAGTTRCAAGCATGAAATTCATATACAAACTAGGGTTAGATGTTATAATGTCGAAACATAAACCATGAAAAGCATTCAATACACCATGATTTGGGACAGGAAAAGTACTTCTTTTATTAATAACTCAATGATTATACCTTTTACAACCAAAGTTGGCTACTGCTCCATGAACTTGGTCCAGGATCCTCTTCACAAAGATCCAAATGCACCTATGTATGGCTTCTCCTCTCAACCTTCCGATCTCTTCTTGGGAAGTGAATGGGTTTTGATGGAGGAAGAAAGGCTAATTGGGGAATGTTGAGGCAATTCTCACAAAAGGGATGCAATTACTTGGGGCAAGGAGGGGATGTGAAACAGGCAGAGTTTCATTTTTATTATGTCTATATGTGGAATGAGACCCCACCACCTCCTTTTATATGACAAAAGGATGGTTATTCATTTGGGTGACAGGCTATAGGTGGTGGATTAGTTGGGAAACTATCCAATATCTCGTAATCTCAAGGAATTCCTTGCAACTTTTTATTTTTTGCAACTTTTTCAAGTATACTCGGGATGTAGTTGTGCATCATGCATACGTACATAGGCTATAGTGGTGCAGCAAGCATATGTACATGGGCAGTATTGGTGTAGGGCATGTACATCTTCAAAAAATGGGATTTTTGGAAGAGCTACTCAGTGATGGCTTGGAAAAAAATGCAAGTAAGAGGGCCAAAGGCTAGGTATGCATGTGTAGATCAATTTAGGGTTATAACAGATGCCCCCTAATGTGTGAGGTCATAAGAGCATCTGATGGATGAAATACAGTACAAAATCTTCACCAATGTATGAAACGAGTGAGCCCGGGACCAAAGTTCGGGAAGTGCCATTTGCAAAAATAACAATTATCTCTCTGAGGTAGGCATACCCATGCTTGGGATGAAATAAATCATGGTTGAATATAAAATATACTACATATCCATTTCATATAACTATATAAAGTGTAGCCACAATAAATACATAGAAGATATGCATATCAAAATCAAAGATATACAGGTATAGTATCCATCTTCAAGAAGCCAACAACGCCTAATGGTTGGAGATGAGGTCTTCATAGCTCGAGAAACAAATTCAAGATCTTTAAAACTCAGGTAGTAGTGCAATGTGAGTGTATGACTTCACTACCCAGAGGTATTCGATGACTCGTCGAGAAAAGATAAGAGGATGTCAATTATCAGACAAAGAACTTCATTGATTTTGAACAAGGACCTGATTGGACTTTCGGGATGGTCGGATCATGAAGTCAAGAGAAAAACTGCAGAAAGGCTGAC
This sequence comes from Picea sitchensis, assembly GCA_010110895.2. Classification (NCBI taxonomy): domain Eukaryota; kingdom Viridiplantae; phylum Streptophyta; class Pinopsida; order Pinales; family Pinaceae; genus Picea; species Picea sitchensis. Next base: position 17,062 of record SNQJ01S0236802.1, on the reverse strand, counting down.
TCAGGTTGGGTGAAACTTATCTTGGACAAAAGCACAAAAGATGATCAGACTCATGCAGCATGACATTGACATAATTTCATGATGCAGGAGGCAACGCAAACTCTCCATGTGTTTGGAAGAGTAACCAAACGGAGGAGGACACAACTCTATGTAGAGAGAAAAACTTCCTAAGGTCATATTAGATCCCAATTCTTGACGAAAAAATGGAAGGATGTGCTTTGTCCAAGAGCAACTCATTATGCTGCCAAAAAAGAATATATATTTCTCGTCCCCTCTTTTTGGGTTTTTTTATTTTTTTGTCTTTTTCAAATCTTTAAAGAGCTTTGAAAAAGAATAAAAGAATGCTACATTACAAAGGAATAATGAGTGTCACAAGAAATCATACTAGTTCCAGGCGCAAGGAACACACTAATGCTCAGAGCAAGGAGACATGTGAAGGAAAAGGACACTCGGGGAAAAATCCTCCATGGGTCAAGGTGTTAGGTTGCACAGGAAAACTGCTACAAGGCTTGGGTATAAGGTATGCTTCAAAGGATTAGTTGAGAGAAACATGGATTCGGCATTAGGCCAAAGACGCAGAGATGAAAATGAGATTAGCAAGACACAATGAAACCCCCTTCAATGTATTTTTAACGAGCCCATTGAAGGTAAGATTAGTAGTTTTTTCACGTTTAGAGAGTCTGAAAAAATGTAAAAGAAGACTCCAAGGGGTACCTTTTTCGGAGATAGTCTAGTTAGTTCTAAAAAGGGGTAAACTAGCACCGAAAAGATGTCTATTCAAAACCATTTTAACAAGTGTGACAAAGACAATATCACTCAACAATCTTTTTAATTTTAAGGATTCTGAAAAGAGATTAATTACGGACTCACCGCCTTTTTCTGGATTTAGTCTCCTTAGCTCGAAAAAGTATTAAATTTACTGAGGAGAACTCTCTCGAGGAGACAAATCTCCCGAGGTGTACCTTTTTCCTCCATAATCCACAGGCTAGAAAAAGGGGTAAACTCATGCTAGTAGATGTTCTTCTAGACCAATTTAACGAGTGTGAAGGAATAAGGTCACTTGACGATCTTTCAATTTTATGGAGTCTAAAAAGAGCTTAACTATGGACTCTATGGGGGTTCCTTTTTCGTAAGTAATCTCCAAGGCTCGAAAAAGGTGATAAAACAAAACCAAGGAGAATGTTGATTTTTCGTAAGTTTAGTCCCTCAGGCCCAAAAAAGGGTTAAACTTATACCTGAGAATACTCTCCTAGAAAAACGAAGTTCCTAGAGTATACATTTGTTCATAAAATTGACCATCTAGACCAAAAAAGGGGTAAACTATTGTCGGACAAACGTGCCTTCAAATTTGAGTTTGGCGAGCGTGAATGACAACAAGATCGCTTGACAATATTTTCATGTTTAGAGAGTCTAAAAAGGGATTAAAGAAGACTCCAAAAGGTTACTTTTCTCATTTGATCCAGACAATATTGAAAATCATAAATGTAGTCTCATTGAATGTTGCTTTCGGATGTTGCTTTCGGATTTCAAAGAGATCTTGAAAGACAACAAAGCATGCTCATTTTTGGAGTCCCGAGGGTGAGGCCAAGAGTGATGGTGCATTATTCGAATGAGTCTCAATCTCGTAATCATGACAAGACTAACAAGGACTCCTGAGCCTAAAGTCGTTAGAGACAACATGGATGCCAACAAGCAACAAGGATCTATCTAGGGAATCCTTGTAAAGGTAGGCTCTACCAGCTAACCGTGACACTTTCAAAGAAGCAATGATGGTTCTATGTTGCACTTCAGTGGGATCGATCCTATGGCAAAGTGGAAAAGACAACGAGATGCAGAAAGTGGAGGTGAAATCCTAACTTATATGCAAAAAGTTGGAAAAAATGACTTTAACTAAAGGACCTTTAAAAGTGACCCAGCTCCCAAAAAGTTACCAAACCAAAAGGCAAAGTGTATCGTAACATCCAATAAGAAACTCAAGAATGTAATTAAATGACTTCAAAGCCAGAAAAATGACAGAAGGAGTCAAAAAAGTGCCAAAAAGGTGTATAAATAGAAGTTGACAACTCATTTTTACCATTGCAATTTGAGAATTAACCAGAAGGTAAAAAAGACCCCTTTTCTAAAGAAGTTGCTTCCAGGAGATTCAAAGGACGAAACGAATTTCCGCCCAGACCAAGTAAGTATAAACTCATCCCTCTTTAATTTGCATTCTTTCTTTGTGTATTATTTTTTTGTTTTTGGGGGGGCGTGCTCTCCTAAAAAAGGGAGGGCCTACATGTACGGGGTTTGTCTGAGGACAGCCCGTGTATGTCCATGAGCAGAAAACAATCTCCCTATGTACATATGCAACTTTTTCCAAAATAGCCTACGTACACCCTCAAAAGCATGGAAAAAAATAAAGATGCAAGAGCTAACTCCCCTCTAAACTGTAATGGAACAGGATGTATGTCCACTGGAGGGAGAGGGAACACGAGGATATTGATATCTTGGTCGATGAGGACCCTGCTTCCATTACCGCATTGAAACAATGTGGTTTGTGGAAGTTCTTTCGGTGTTCGTTTATGAGGGCACAACCCAGGTTACTGAACACACTGGTGGATTACTAGCATCCAAACACAGAGGCGTTTATGATAGAGGGGCAGTCATTGAATCAAACGACTGAGGACATATAATTTTTGACTGGACTCTCGAGGAGAGGGGAACCAGTCAATCTGCACACTTTTCCCCCTGGGCCCTTCAACATTGCGGACTACATTGGGATGCATTGCGAGGCCGGCACTAAGAAAGTAGGTTCTCAAGTTCCCATCAACAAGGTCACCAACTTGCCACTAAAGGTGATCCTATTGCTTATTGGGAGGATCACTAGATATGCGGCCCTATACTAGGCCTCCCGGGTGCACATGCATTATGCAATTCAGTGCCTGGATGCACGTATTTACGACTAGAGCATGACCATTCTCACTTGCTTGAATATGTATCTGATAGAGTGTTGAGAGCATAACAACAAAAAAATCGAGTTTGGCACCATTCTATGCTCGTTCTTCTTCGAGAGGGTGCCTAGTCTGAGTCCCAGAGAGACAGTTCGATGGAATGTGGCCTCCTTCCCAGTGGTATGTAGATGGGAAACACTACTTCCCGATAAGGGGGAGGAAGAGCCATAGAGGCCTTTGAGGACAAATTTTTCGACTGGTGGTCACGACATATTCCAGCGATAGAGGAATACCCCTATAATGGAATCAACTACTCCATAGATCCAGATATGCCTGTACCTCCCATAGAGGAGCGAGGAGAGTGAGGTATGTTATTTTTAAATTTATTTAAGNCCTTCCCAGTGGTATGTAGATGGGAAACACTACTTCCCGATAAGGGGGAGGAAGAGCCATAGAGGCCTTTGAGGACAAATTTTTCGACTGGTGGTCACGACATATTCCAGCGATAGAGGAATACCCCTATAATGGAATCAACTTCTCCATAGATCCAGATATGCCTGTACCTCCCATAGAGGAGTGAGGAGAGTGAGGTATGTTATTTTTAAATTTATTTAAGTTTTAATTTATTTCATATATATCATTTTTATATGCATCAGAGTATTGACATCTATGTATTTTTTATGTACAGAAGTGGGACCAGTGCGCCCGATAGACTTCATGAGGACTCGGAGACGTCCTTGACTAGAGGTGATGCCAGCAGTAGTCGGTGGACCAACATCCATAGAGGGACCTCCAGTCAGAGAGGCTGAGATATTTTTGAGACGGGTGGAGCGGAACCTCACCGCGCTCACTCACACAGTTCCGATGGTCGAGATCGAGGATCTCCTATCATCTATGCAGCCTCATGTAGTCGGGGTGCCACGGACTTGAGTCCAACTTTTTCGGTGTTTGGCCAACACCATCGTTCACTATGGCAGGAACAATAGGCCCCGATCTTAGATAGGTTGGACTCATTATGTGTCGAGGGAACTTTTTGTATGTTTTTTAGGGCATAAGCCCCGTATACCAAATATTATTTTTGAGGCGTCGCACCCACCTATGTACTCTGACAATTTTTGAGATATATATATATATATATATATATATATATATGTCTTATGGATCACATTTTTTTACAAATGTATGTACATGTGTATGTGTGTGCTTATTTTTATGTGTGTGCAACATGCTAATCTAATACTTGATTAGCTAGAGTATCTGTCATTTGATTTAATCTTCTAGGAACATGGATATACGTAATGTAATCAAAGAAACGTTCAAAGAGACGTACCCTAAGGAAACGTCGATGTAAAGTAGGATCATAAACACAGTAAACCCCATTTAATTGGGACACAACCAACCGAGCATCTAAGTAAACCCGGAGGTGATAAATTCTATGCGACAAAGCGTCGCGAAGCAACTCTATCATTGTGTTGTATTCAATGACATTTTTTGTGGCATCGACTAATCAGATACCTCCGAAAGATAGAAACTAGCCTTGAGGTGTGAAAATCACCCAAGCTGTGGAATAAATTCTCTGAGTGTGTCAGCTAGCGTCGTCCGCGAACCCAATGAACACCTTTGATTCACTTGAAATTTTCTACATTGAAAAAGATGACATAAATAACGACACGTCCATAAAACAAAAAAACAAAAAATTGTATAAGAACTATACATATGTACAAGAAGTCACCCAGGCGACCAACCTAAGATTAATACTTCTTAAAGTAGAGCCCATTTCAAGGCTCTGCCAAGGCATTTCCCTCAAATTCAACCAAACGATAAGCGCCCTTATTTAAGACCTCTTTCACGATGAAAGGTCTATACCACATGGGTTTGAACTTGCCTACCCCCAAGGGATCCTTGTCTTGTTCATAGACCAGGACAAGATCACCTTCAGAGAAAATCCGAGGACGAATGGACCGATATTATTGACACTTGACTCATTTCTTATGAGCCTCGTTGGCCAAGGTTGCATCACGACATTGCTCATCGAGCTGCTCAATATATAATAGGCACTCCTTAAGAGGTGAAGTGTCTGGTAGTAATTCTACTTCCAACTTTAAAGACAAGATCTGGCACTCAATAGGCAAGACTGCTTCCAGCCAGTAAAAGAGTTGAAAAGGTGAGAAATAGGTGGCAGTCTTTACAAACGTTCAGTAGGCCCATAATGATGAATACAACATCAAATGCCAATTTGACTTGGAAGAATTGATTGTTCATTGAAGAATAGTCTTGAGGGACTTATTCACAACTTCCACCTGACCATTCACTTGTGGGTAGTAGGGTGATGAATGTTCTTGCCTCAACCAAATATTTGATGTTAACTTGGACATCATTTTGTTCTGGAAGTGACTGCCATGGTCAATGACAAACGCCTTCAGGATGTCGAACCTTGCTACTATCTGGTTAAAAATGAAAGGAGTCGTTGTTTCGCCATCACTAGATATATCTATTGGAATCATTTCAGTGATACTTGCCATATTACCATTGGCATAAACTGCATGTGTAGCCAGAGGATTAACAGGACAAGGCATATCTCCAATCATAGTCAACACAAATTCACTTGCCTCTATCATTATTATATCTAGGAGGAAATAAGATATGTGATGGAGATCATCCCAGGGTCTGTCTAGACCAGATAATGCCTCAATAATCACCTCATCTGAGGGAAATACTAGGTCTAAAGAATCTTTAGTGGTCAGGGAACCTTGAGCCCAAATAGGATCGAGGAATGGATATAACTCTTGTGCGGGAGTTGGATCGGGGTCAACCGAAGCTCATTGGACAATACTGTACACAACTTATGTCGCGGACAAAGGCATGGACATTCCAGAATTCCCAGCCCCTTCCATCAAAGTCGATGGGGAAGGAAGAGTCCACGGATCACGAAAGTGAGTCGTTCGAAATGACGAAATTTGAAAGACCTCAGACCTAGGCTGGTTGGGGGTAGTCGATATAAACTTGAAATCACTGGAAGGAGGTGGGCAATAAAAAGTACCCATCAATGATGGCCAAAAATCAACCCCTACATTGATGGTGTCGAGCTGAGGGTTATCAATCATTGGGACCGTGGATGCCCCCAATGAAGGGTCAGGATGGGAGAAGGACAATTGTTCAATGATCATGATTCGACCCTCATCTGGAAACAACAAGACCTAAAAAACTGTGGCAACCACTGCATGAATAACATAAGTCCAACTCCTTCCTAACAGAAGGTTGTAGTCGAGAGGCGCATCGACCACTTCAACTTTGACGCACACGGTCTTCCCTCCTAACTGCAGGGGGGAAGAAGGGATGATTCCATGTGGTCTGAATGAATGATCATCGAAAGAAGTAAGCAAACTAGGTGACAAAAACAAAATGGGTTGGCCAATGGCCTTCCAACACGCCAATGACATCACACAAGTCGAGGCACCCTCATCAACCACTGAGCGAAAGATATTCCAAGTAAAATATTTTGTGGTGTGATCCACTACTATCTGAAATGCAACATGGTAAGGGAGACGAGGTTTCAAGTCGGCTAGATCGAGAATGATCACTCCCAGATTACAAGTCTCTACAAATCCCAAAGAGGATAATAGAGCCTTTCTCTATGAAGGGTAGCTCTAGAGGACCTCCAAAGCAGACATAGCGCAAGGGGTTTGTACCAAATCTTCCACCATACAGTAGTTTTGGGCAGTACTTCCATTCAGATTATGAGAATATTTCTTGAATTCCCCTTTCGGGATGTGTGTCATTGTTTCACCCATCATCTTCTCATTCTGAAGAGGAACTGGTGGGTTTGTGGCTTCTTTACCCTTCTCGGCGGATTCCGACGTTTCGTAATCTTGGGTCCTAGTCACCATATGAGCGTTACCTTTTACCATATAAACATTTGCAACCAAGGTATTACCAGAAGACGCGGGGGGTCCCTGACTACCCCCATCCGCACTCGAAGAAGTTGAGGCTTGAGCCATGTTTTTCCCATGTGGAAATGGGTTCGTCAGCACAACCAGTTGTTGTTGCACCAATAGCTTATGGGCCTCCACAAGTCGAGGGGACAGGTGAGTCAAATGGTCCTCCATGCAAATGTTACATCGATACTTCGACTTTATATTCTCTATGTTTCCCCCGCCAACATTGTTATTAGGATTCTTATCCCCCTTACCCTTCTTGTTTCGTTGTTTTTTATTTCCTTCAAGATGTTTATTGGCATTCGGGTTCGTCAACTGCACACTGTGTACGTCCAACGTTTTGGTAGGGGGAAAAGTCGAACCAAAGGTTTTTCTAGAAGCTATCTGTTGTATCGACAATTGTTGCAATTGATTTGACAACAGATCAGTGGACTTTACTTGTGTTGAACCAACTATACCATCGGCATGTGGTCTAGACTTTTGTCTGGCCTTGTCGAGGATGGACCGTGGCACATATGAAAAGATATCATAGAGTAAGCCAGAATGAGAGTAAATCAGTTCAATTTGTTTCTCTCTCATTATTGCCTCCTCCTCTAAAAACACTCTCGAAGTTGCAACGTCCTTGAATAAAACTAGTACCAAAGATGATCCGGATTATTTTCGGCACGAAATGAGAGTGGAGATATAACACATAAATATTTAGAGATATTGCAAGAGAGACAACAATATAACAAATATATATCGAAAATATAACAAGAGTCACAGATATACAGTAATACACGATTTATATTAATGAAATAAATGTACAGAGACTGTTAAAATACAGAGTGAAAGACTCGTTAGAATGGTGGCAACTTATCTCTGAGAAGAGATGTGATGGCTACTCGCATTCACAAGAATATGATTACAATGAGGCTCTGAAAGCCTTTTTACAATAAACAGGAATTCCAAAAACACTAGACATCCAAAAACCTAACCCCAGGAGATGAAGCGCCAAAAGTCATGTGGGCCCCGTTTGGGTAAACATCAACTTCTCGGGGTCGTAACTTTTTCATACGATCTTTGTTTTAGGCGCATGATAGCCCGTTTGAAAGGTATCATCAAGGATATTCATTTTGGTCAATAAATTATTCCTTTGGCTATCATTGAGAAGATCTATCCCGAAAAACCTTCATTTAGGCCCTCAAAATGGCCCCGGAAGTTAAAAACTGCTAAAAATAGTAAATTACCAAAATTGCAAGAAAATTGTTTTGTGCCAGTTGGAAAAGGTGGGTGGCCACCGATATCCACCTGGATCAATCATCCCTATTTAGGAATCAATCGTATCCATTGCATTGAGTTCCTGGGGGAGAGGGAAAAGCATTTGTTGAATCTGCATCTTGATGAGTTGCTTGCCTTGTTGGAGAAGTTGTGATGCTTAGCTTGTTGAAGGTTGTCATGAACATGTGGCTAGAAGGGTTTGACCTTTTTATCCAGTCTGGATACATGAGATGCATGTGTGTAGAAGGAATCTTTGTGCTTTGTTGCAACCTTTTCGATTTGCTTCTATTGGATAGAAGGTGCTTGGGGCAAGGCTGTAGTGGTTGCAGTGTCCTTTTGTTCCCCTTTTGAACAGATTGTGAAGAAGTTGAATTTCGCAGTATCTGATACTACCTTGCGGCACTTTTTAGGTGGAACAATAGTTGGAACTACCTCTGGTATTCTGTAGAGATGACCCCCCAAAGTAAAAATGACACTACGGGGTCGAGACTCATAAACAATATGGTGTCTCCACATATATGGTTGGCCCTAGAGGACATCACAGACATCCAGTGGGGAAACATCACATAATACCTCATCCTTGAAGGGATGGATGTCGTATGATAATTGACATTGTTGGAAGACATGGAGATCTCGTCCTTGGCGAATCCACCCGATGTTGTATGGTTGCAGGTGTGGTGTTGTCGACAATCCAAGTTGTTTGACGACCTCTGCTAAGATGAGGTTCTTCCGGCTTCCTCTATCAACAATAAAATGTAGCGGGGTCCCCTTCACCCACATCTGTGAATGAAAAAGGCACTCCCCCTCTTTAGGATTTGTTGGTTCTTCTGGTTGAATTGATGTGGTCGTGATAATAGCAATGGGGTCTACGTCAATGATCTGTCCTTTACAAGTATTTTCATAATCAGATTATGAATCAGGGTTCAGCTCCTTGTCTTTGATCTCAACCACCAATGATTGTTTTGAGCGACATTCATTGGTATTGTGCCAGGGGATTTTTTGGAAATCGCACCATTTTTCGGTGTCCTTCTTTGTCTTCCCGTGACCCTTCTTTCCCTATGGCTTGGATTGGTTTTTGGGATACTGTTTATTAGGGTTGTCTTTGTCGTACTTTGTTTGTTACAGATTTGCAGACCCGAACTCTCGTTTGTTCTAGTGCTTAAATTTCTTCTTGATTTTAACAACATATCGATAAGCAACATCGAGTGATGATATGTCCATAAAATCCATTTCAGTTTGGATGTATCTGTGTAGAGTCGCGCGGTATTTCAGAACCAAATTTCATTCGAAGTCTTTGATACCCAGCTTGGTGCGCAAGGTATGGAAGGTATTGGTGAACTCTGGAACTACTTGGCCCCTCTCTTGCCATAGTGTGGTCCATCTCATGTATTGGTCCTCATAGTTGCCAACAAGGTAATATTGTTCCTTTACCGCATTCACAAAAAAATCCTAAGTGGGATCGACCCCATATATTGCAGACTCCTCTATGGAATTTTTCTCCTAGTAAGTTTCCCACCAATGTTTGACATGAGGAAAATCTTTAAGGAGTGTGAAGGTGATCTTTTCTTTGTCGAAAAAAATTGTGAACAGAGAAATAACCTTCTAGCAAGTTTAACCATTTGTCTAGGGATTCTACATCTATCTGTCCTTCAAATACAAAAATATCAAAATTGACTTGTACCTTGAAAGGATAGGTGCCTCTGAAGTGGCCTATTGATAAATATGTGCCTGATTCTATCGGGAGGCATTGAAGGATGTGGGAAAAAATCTCCATCATTTTTTCCCTCTGTCGTATGAGAGCTTGCTCAAGCAACAGATTGATAGGATCGTCTGCTCCGTCATTTTTATTTTCTTCTGCCAATGAGGGTTTCTTGGGTGTGCAAGAGAGATTGTCCTCAAGAGAGAAAATCTTGAGACCCGACTTTCTATACTCATACCTCGTCGAGGACATGCACTGAAAAAACGATCAAGAACAACATGCTCTTATACCACTGATCCGAATTATTTTCGGCACGAAATGAGAGCGGAGATATAACACAGAAATATTCAGAGATATTGCAAGAGAGACAAAAATATAACAGAGATATATCGGAAATATAACAAGAGTCACAGATATATAGTAATACGCGATTTCTATTAATGAAATAAATGTACAGAGACTGTAAAAATACAGAGTGAAAGACTCGCTAGAATGGTGGCAGCTTATCTCTGAGAAGAGATGTGACAGCTACTCGCATTCATAAGAAGATGATTAAAATGAGGATATGAAGGCATTTTTATAATAAACAGGAATGCCAAAAAATCTAAACATCCAAAAACCTAACCCTAGGAGATGAACCGCCAAAAGTGATGTGGGCCCCGTTTGGGTAAGTTAGTACATCAACTTCTCGGGGTCGTAATTTTTGCATACGATCTTCGTTTTAGGCACATGATAGCCCGTTGGAAAGGTATCATCGATAAGATTCATTTTGGGTAAAAAATAATTCCTTCGGTTATCATTTTGAAGCTCGATCCCGAAAAACATTCATTTAGGCCGTTAAAATGGCCTGGAAGTTAAAAACTGCTAAAAATAGTAAATTACCAAAATTGCCAGAAAATTGCTTTGAGCAAGTTGGAAAAGGTGGGTGGCCACCGATATCCACCTGGATCAATCCTCTTTCCTTAGGAAGCAATGGTATCCATTTTGTTAAGTGC
>SNQJ01S0236801.1:0-13797 GCA_010110895.2 Picea sitchensis | reverse complement strand
TAGATCCACATTGTATCTTTGGTGGCTATACTCTTTGTTAATATAATTATGGATCTGCAGTGTATCTTATGGAAGCCATACCTTACAAGTCTTTATCACCCAAGCATAGGTATTCCTACCTTGGGTTTGAAATATGTCATAATATTTGTTTGACGGTTGTATGCAGTTTTTGCCAGGTTCTCCGAGTCCACACCCTTCCTCAAAAAAGTCTACAAAGTACTTCAATCATCAGTTTCTGTCTTCTAACATCATACTTTGGGGGGAAATATGTTACACATCAAAATTACTCACCTCAATGATGACCTATTTTCGTCGTTACAAGTGTCACAAGTGTCACAATCATCATACCTCCATCTCTCCTATGTCGTGTATCTAACGACATCACAGGGACACTTAAGACACCTTCAAAGACTGGTTTAAGGAAGAGAAATCATTTGATGAAGAGTACAAAGAATTTTCCATGAAGAAAAACACTTAAAAACCAATTTTAAAGGCCATCGCTCTCCTACCCACTATCAGGGACTTCCAACGCTCCCTACGCCTCTTTGGGGGATCATTCCAGCACTCTATGCACCCTTCTGGGGGAGCGCTGGGATTTTTTAAGGAAAGTTTGGGAAGCGCTCTCCTACCCATTATCAGGGAGTGCCAACACTCCCTACCCTTCTTTGGGGGAGCGTTGCAACGCTCTCTGCCCTATTTTGAGGGAGCGCTGGGCTGTTTGAGGGAATATTTCACTGTTGAGGAAAATCAGGGAAAACTCCCCCTCATCTCTGGAATTGGTTGGATTCGAATCTGAGGTCAAGGATGGATCATAGGGAGTATCCACAAATGATGGAGAAACATACTCAACCTATCCCAAGAATATCTAAGGTGGTTGGGTCTCTCCAAACTTATATAATGACTCCTTCTCATGGTGAAAGAGATGGTCATTTGGAGGCATCAAACTTATGATCTCATAAGGGATATAATCAGTAAATGATATTCATTTTGATTGTGTATTATTTGAGCAAGGGGATGGAGAAGGAGAGATGGAAGAGGCTACTACAAATTCATCAAAGGTCTGTAAGTATTGCTATCTAGTTCTCATTAATACATGTTCTTGGTCTGTTTATTTCAAGGTTGTGTATGTCTACATGAACTTGTCTTTGATATATAGATCTAGTTTTGGATTAATCATGGTAGAATAGGAAGTTGTTTTTTCTTTGTTGTTATTGGATTGAAGGACTTGTTGAAGAGCTTGGGGATCAAGGCTCAACTTGGACTGGAACAAGGACAAACATCGACAAAAAGGTATATTCTTCTTCCTTTTCTCTATTTGATGGACTTAGCTAGGTTTAAAAGGATGTCAGTGACCAAAGTTATAACCTTTTGTCTTGATATTAGATATTTAGGTTTCAATAGGAAATTCACTTGTTTGCAGGGGGATTTTCCTTTAACAACCATGCTTTGGAATCTCCTTGTAAGGACTGAGAAAAGGCCTTCATAGACACATCATCATTTTCGATCTCAAAAATTTCTATAAAATTCTCAAAGATCTGAATATATTTTCCAGCTAACTTTCCATCAAGCTCTCCATCGAACCGATGAAGGTACTTATAATGTTTTAGAGGAAAGTCATGAAGGATGGAAGGAAATTTAAGAGGATTGTAGCTTTGCTGAATATTGGAGGGTGTAGGATTAAGAACAAAAGTTAGAAGCTCAACTTTGGTTTCATCAAGCTCACAAGAATGGTCATTAACACCATATGGTTTAGAGGAAGGAGATTGGTGAATATCGGTTATACAAGAAGGTATACCTACAGTTGGCAATGAAGGATATACAAGGGTAGATCTGTGGGATTCATTTGAATGTAGCAAGTGAAGAAATATTCTTTTGAAAAACTCAGAAAAGGACAAGAATATATTGATAAAAGAAAAATGTACTTTTTGAACTAAACTTAAGCTTGAGTACCTAATTTTTCCATACTGCTCTTCCATATCTCTGTCAACATGTCTCATTCTCCATTGGAGTCTTTGAAACACATTTGAAGCTTGATTGGAGTCGCCATGAAAACTTTGTATTTGGATTCTTTTGCCAGTGGAGTCACCTTCAAACTGATTTTATGATGTGTGGAGTTTTTAGAAAAGAAATACAACCAATATGTGACTAAGTGTCTGCTTCTCTCAGACCTCAGAACTCAACCATGTCATTCTTTCCTAGGGAAAATTTTCAATTTCATCCCCGAAAACGATGCCAAAATGTTATCACCCTGTAAATTTGTTTGGCTGAGAAAACAAATGACAAAGATAATTGTTTCAACCAACTTTAGATTGTATTGTAACCTATACAACTTGAGAGGGCTCTCTCATATGTCTAATGACTGGTAAAAACTCAAATATTTCATCAATAAATGCAGAGAGGTTAGATTCTGCAATAGGAAATTTTTTTTTTTGTTTTAAAAGGGATGGTATGAAAAGCAAGAGAGAAAGTACCATTGGGCCATGGAGTCAATTTAAGAAAATGATAGAAATAAATGACTCGGTGACTGAACTTGAGAGGATAAAGGCTAAGTGATTAAAATTCTTCAGTGAAAAATAGTCATATGTGGTGGGAGAAAACACAGGAATCAACTCAGAGAACCTCTGAGAATGAATTCAGAGTTAGATTTTAGAGGAAATACGTGTTGTCTAAATGGCGTGAACAAGGGGTGCTACGCAGTGAACACCAAGTTCACAATTACATTCCAATTTAGACAGAAAACGATACGAATAAATAAAACAATAAGTACATACACAAAGAAAGGAAACAATACATCCAACTACTACAATTAGAATATGTTCATTAAAGATTCATGACTTTTGCATTACATTTCGATCGAGCTCAACTACATTCAATAAACACTATCTATACTAATTTTTTCCAACCAACCCTGTTTACATAAAAATGATCCCCATATATAGAAAACTAATGTCACCCTTGGTTGTTAGGTTCGAACTACTTCCTCGTAGAATCATGGATATGTTTTCATTAAAAAAGAACAATAACTTCAACAGATTCACTAAAAATAGAAAACCTAAGTTTGTAAAATCATAATCGTAACCAAAATATTCTTTATAATCATTGATTGTGATCAAAATTTGACCGTATGGTTGTGATGAGTCATCATGTGCCCTGATGGACACTTTGTCACCTTTGCACAACAAGTATTCTACACAACAGTAACATACAACTAAAACTATAGCGGATTTCACAACAAACTGGGAAAATAGGCGTTAAAGATAACACCATATCTCACTAATAAAAAATATTTTCCAAAATTGAGAGAGATGTTTGTATTTAATACTGTTATAAAGAAAAACCTGTCTTGGTTTCTTGAAATTCATCTCTCGTTGGCCAGAATACGTGTCACAAAAACATGTATCGGATAGGAAATCATGAAAAATGAACAATAGGGCTCAAATATTTCTTCTAATATCCCAAAATATTAAACATTTTTCAAATATGAGAGAGGTTTTTATTATTTGGTTTCTCCTTAGCATCAACATCTTGGGTATTTTAAAACTTCCTCTCCAATTGGTCAGAAATGGATCTTGAAGTTGACCACTAAACCATTCATTTCCGCAGTGCGACCTATAGCCCATGCGCAAAAAATCCTCTGCGTGAAAGCATCCTCTATGCGACGAAATCCACTATGTGATGAAATCGACTATGCAACAACCTCCTATGTGCGACAACATTCCATGCGTGACAACCCACTATGCGATGAAATACACTGTGCGATGAAATCCACTACGTGACGAAATCCTATGAGTGACATCATCTCATGCACAACAAGCCATTGTGAGATGAAATCCACTACGCGACAAAATATGTTGTGTGACAAGATCCTATGCACGAAAACATCCCATGTGCTACATCCCACTATGCGATGAAATCCATTGCCCGACGAAATCCACTACGTGATGAAATCCTATGCATGGTGAAGTGTTGTGCCCAACACATAACAAACTTTGCAGCACACAATTGCAAATGGAAAAGAAAATAATAAATGATAATCTTCCTTTTGAAACCGACCCTTGGAGATTTTATATGATGCCAGGCATAAAAACAATATGGGTGCTAATAGGCATGACTTTGAAAATTGTTGACAAACCTCTAACCTTAGCTATGAAAATCATGGTTCTAACAGAAGGATTACTTCCTTTGGATGGTTGGGAATTAATAGCTTCAACACAAAACCCTGATGCAGCTAGGAATAAATTCCATTTTCTTTTTTCTTTCTTAATTTCTTCGAGGATTAACAATTTGATGAGACTGAAGTGGAAAAGTTTGGGTTAAACATGATTTTACTTAGCTTGTACTTTATCATCCATTTCCCCCAGGAGTCTAGAAAGATAATATGGGAGGTTTATGGCTTTCTTACCTGTAAAGTGCACCAGAATTATAATATGGTACATGTATACCTTGTTGAAACTCCCTTTACATGTGAAATATCTCTATATTACCCGCAATAGCTTATCATGGTGTTCAAGCATGCAACTCCTAGGCACTCATTTTGAAAGGTTCTTATTTTGAAATTGTTATTTTAAATAGTCATTAAAATAGGAGGAATCCACAGGTGTTCCCTTGAACCACCTGTCACCTTGCATGGGTATCCATGTTGCTGAGGAAATTTTATGTTTAGTGACTTGAATCTCCACTCATCCAACCTTTGTTTTGGTCACCTAGAAGTTTAGGGGAAATTTCTTTGCCACCTCCATGTGTCCACCTTGTAGCTTTTCACAAATGTGAGGCATCCTACTTCCTATAAGGATTCTCTGATAATAGGATTTGAGTCTAGCAATTAGAAACCTTTAGGTTTGAACATCACTATGTTGCCTCCTTTGTGTACTTTCTTCTTCTCCTTGTTTTTATCAATGGTTGTTTTTGAAGATTAGTTTGATGATGATGGGTTTAGAGAATATCGAATCTTAGATAGTATGCAGGGAAAAACCTAGTGTCTTAGGGTTTAATTGGAATATAGGGTTACAAGGATTTAGCAACAGGGATTTTTCAACGAATGAAATGGCACAACTTTGATTGGAATTTAGGGTATTAGCACCTGAATAAAATGTAGCAGCAAATGAAGTTTCAAGGGTGTCTAATGGTCAAGGAGGCTTTTAGGAATTTAGCAATAGGTTGAGTTTATCCAACAATTTAATAGAAGATAGGAATATTTGTAGTGCATGTATTTTCGTAGTGAATTTAAGGAGTTTCATAACAAATTAGACATTCAATGATTCTAAAGAGGAAATTCAACATTAATTATAAAACTTTATTTAAAAAAATTGTAGCAACTTTCATGACCTCATTCCCATGATTTCCAGACCGTTGTGGAAAGCTTTAAACTGATTTGACATGACGGCTTGAGCGTTGCGTAAAACTAGGATATTTTGCAACACATTTGAAATTGATGTTAGGATATTTAGACACTTAGGAGTTAGTTAAGATCTATTTGGTCTAATATGTCGTTAGTTAAAAGTGTGTTTCTTTAGTATGCATTAGTATGAATTTGTATTTAGGAAATCTAACGGTCACGATATGTTCCCGACAGAGAGTGATCCGATGGTTCATACTCTCCTTGATCTTAACGGCCATTGATCCATGGCTTAACACCCGATTGGTCCATGATATCTATTTAAAGAGCATGGAGGGTCATTTGTCGATGATCGATTATGAGAAAATATCTTGTAAAATCTCTCTGTAATCTTTTTCTTTGTATTAATAAACTACTCCAAGTGGCCACGTTGGCTGGGGTCATGGATGTTTCCTCATAGGGGTTTTACCACGTGAAAACATCAGTGTGTTGATATTTGATATGGTTATGTGAGTGGTTACTGAAGGTGTTCATCCTCTATTAGAATACCTATGTTGTCAAACATGGTATCAGAGCTTGTTTGAAGACCCGCTCCTGTTGTAGATCGAGATCGTGAAGTCGAGTTTTTTCATTTCCATTTTCTGGATTTTTCATACATTTCTGGGCTAAGAGGATTGTTCCATTACGTCCTTAGCACTTTTTTCATTCAGGAACACTTTTTGTTTCTCTCAAAAAGGTTTCCGTTTTCCCAAGATACGACCATTACAGTCAGATCCGGAGGTATAAAGTCTGAATACGCAATTTTTTTTTAAATTTTTGCAAAGTTTTGATTTTATTTCGGTTTGTATTTTTTTATTTCCGGGCTAACTACTCTTTTAGATTTGTGTATTCTCTTTGCCCCGTGCCTTGTGTGATCTCAGAAAATCAGAAACAGATAGGAAAAGGTGCATCTTCCGGGTAAGCTAACCGAGATCTAACCCTTCTCATTGAGAAGCAAAATTTTTTTCTTGTGTGAAAAGAGTTTTTTTGGAGCATGCTCTCCAAGGCCATCTTCAATAACAACAACAACAACAACAACAACAAAAACAACAATCATCCTTCTGAACATTACAATATGTTTGGCTAGACCATTTGGTTAAAACTTGCCTTATTAAGTAAGAGGTCTTGAGTTCAAGTCTCTCTTTTGCTACTTTTTTTGAAAAAGTTCATGCTAAAAATTGTAAAGTGCATTTCGCTTCAAGTATAAAAGTGAATCACTATAAGTAGATTTATATTTTATTTTAGAGTTACTTATTTTGCATGCAAATTTTCTGTTATAAGGTAACCTGATTGTAAAAGTGATCCCCACCTCTCTTTATAAAAGTGGGTCACTTCATAAAGTAGCTTATACTATCACATGGTTATTTGGTTACCGTTTATGCCTTTTTTAAAAAGAGCATAACTCACACATCGGAAGTCCGTTTTCAGTGCTGTTTTTTTTTAAATTGCATAACTTTGCGAGATCTTTCCATCCAGATCATTAGTTTTAGTTTTTTAATACACATTATCTGCATATTTAATATGGATTCTACAAGTACTGTCATGGTTACCAGCAACAACTACTTCCAATGGAAATCCCATATGGAAGATTTATTATGAAGTAAAGGCTTGTATCGAATTACCATGGGAAAGGAAACAACCCCCACTGATGATGATAAGAAATCCAAATGGGATAATAGGAATGACGAAGCACGTGGACTAATTGGAATGTCCATCTCTCCTAATATAAGGTACCACCTTCAAGGAATTGATGACCCTGAAGAAGCTTGGGACAAGATTGAATCTGTGTTTGGTAAACTCAATATTATTTTAGCACAATAGTTAGAAAATCAAATATTGACCATGAGTCCAAGTGTTTTTTCTTTCCTTGGAGACTATCTATCTAAGTTTAAAACACTCATAATTTTATGTGAAGAATGTAAGATAGTAATGAAGGAAGAGCATTGCATATATCTTATTCTTTCTAAGCTAGGTAGTGCATATTCTATGTTTGTATCTACCTTTTTATGCCATGAAATAGGCTGTAGGAAAGCTTATGTACAACCCACTCTTGAGTCCTTTTGTACTTCTTTGATTATGGAGGAAGATAAGCTTGGCACAACTTGGGTGAGTGATCAACACTTAGGTACCTCAAACAAAGACTTAGTTTCCCCAACGAAATATAAACCCAAGTATCCAGAAAGCAGCATCCTCACTACAACAAAAACAACCTAAGGGTCCCAAACCATTCGGAATGGCTTCGTCTCCTAATGGTGACAAAGGATCCAAAATATAAAAGTAAGAATACTAGTAGACATTGCAACTTTTGTAATAAAGATGGTCATGATGAGTCAAATGTTTCAATAAGATGGCAGCCTTAGAAGTAGCGATGAAGAAGCACAACATCATTATTGATTCTTCTTCTTCTTTTTTCTTCTCATGGAAATGCACTTTTTATACGGTTTTCCTTCAATGCAACTTCTACTACTACTTCTTCTTACGATGAGTGGCTTATTGGTTCAGGAGCATCTTATCATATAGCTAAGGATAAAGCCATATTTTACGCTCTAAATGAATGTAACACCAAGGAAATATTTGTTGGTGATGGTGATCTCTTAGTGTTATGGATGCGGAACAATTCGGGTAGAAAATGGCCATTTCAATGATGTATTATGTGTTCCAAATATTTCTTGTAACCTTTTATCAACATATCAAATCACTCATTCAATTGAAGGTAAAACCATACAGTTTTCACCTCACCAAGTTATGTCCGAGGATCTAAAAGATCCTAAGCATGTTATTACAGCTGGAATTGGTGATGATATTATCAGGTTGTACTACTTTGACAACTTTGGGTCATCGGCTTTTCATCAATTTTTGTTGCTCATAAGCATTGACTTGATCAAACTTTGGCATGAGTGGTTTGGTCATATAAATGATTGTTCATTGCGAGAACTATGTAATCAACGGATGGTGGTGGTCTTCCTCTTGTTTCATGTAAGAGATGGTGTTTTGCGCCAGTTGTGTTGTTGACAAAAATCATAGGGACAACTTTGAAGAATGTGCCTCTTGGCATTACCTGAGTCCTTGCAACCTAGTTCTGATTGATTTGTATGTTCCACTTTCTTCTCCTTCCTTTTATGGGTGCAGTATTTCTTAACTTTCATTGATGGCTTTTCCATACACACTTACTTAGGTTTACTTATTAAAATGCAAGAGTGAAGTTTTTGACAAGTTTTGGCCTACAAGGCCCTTGTAGAAAAATGTCGGACATCAAATTCAAGGTTAAGAATAGATAATGAAAGGTGAATATGTGAACAATAATTTTACAAGTTAACGCACTACACAGAACATCAAATGCACATTGTTCCATATACACCACAACAAAATGGTGTTCTTTGAGAGAAAGAGATGCATTAAAATAAATGGCTAATTGTATGATCCAATCTAAGGGATTAAGTCTCTGTGTTAGGTAGAAATGATCAAATTTGCAAATTACATATTCAATCGCCCTCCCACAAAGGCTCTTAAAAATATAACTTACGGAAGAAGCTTGGACTAAAATTAAACCCGGATGTAAGTCACTTCCATGTATTTGGTAGTATAGCATGGAAGTGACATTCTGATGAGAAAAGGAAGCATTCTGACCCTAAAGGTGAAAGAAGTGTATGTTGTTGGTTATTCTAAAGATGTGAAAGGTTATAGACTTCTTCAACCACATTGTAATGAAATTATTCTTACAAGAGATGTTAAATTTGATGAAATCTCTTATCCTGTGAGCCTAATTTGGCGTTTATGCCTTCTTGACTTCTGCGAGACATATTCGACAATTGTGCCTTCTTTTGTTTTTGGCTCTTAGGCAATTGTACTTCTTTTGTTCCTAATGCGGATTCTTCTTGAAGATGAAAGTTAGGATGAAAATCCACCTATACTGCTAACATTCCTCTAGATGAATCCTTTGAACTTGAACAAGCACGGAGTTCCACCGCTTCCTAGATGGAATTAGTTCAACATGAGAAATGGCGGTGATCTTATTCGGTTTTCCTTCAGACCAGTGTCCGGACGGAACACAATTCCAGCAAGCCTCTTTACTTTTGGCTCCAAGTTTTAGAAACTCATGATCCGAAGACATTTGAAGAAGCTTCAGGTCATCAAGATTAGGATACAAAAATGAATGAAGAGTATCATTCTTTAATGACAAATGATACTTGGGATCTTGTACCTCTTCCAAAAGGAAAAAAACACATTCATATGAAAATGGGTATACCGAACTAACTATGCATCAGATGGAAGTGTTTGAAGACACAAGGATTGATTAATTTTAGCAAGGATTTTCCCAAGTTGAAGGCATTGACTATAGTCAGAACCTTTTGTAGCCAAAATGAATTCCATCACTTGTTCTTTCCCTTGCCACCTCACATAAATGGAGTCCATTAGATGGATGTTAAATATGCCTTCTTGCATGGTGATTTGAAAAGAAAAAATCTACATGGAACAGCCTCCTAGTTATGTCGAATGACTCTAGCCTTGTTTATTACCTCAAGAAATCTCTTTATGAGATGCTCCAAACAGCTCACCTCGAACTGAGCGCAAAATGGATAGCTTTATTATTTCATTGGATTCTCTAGATGCCATTCTAATCCTAATGTCTATACCAAAAGAAGAGTAGAGTATCTCATAATCCTTATCCTTTATGTTGATGACCTTATCCCTTCTTGGTAGTGACTCAAAACTTGCAAACCATGTGAAAACCGACCTTAAGAAGAAATTTGAAAATAGCCAGGACTTAGGCTTTTGCACTATTTCCGTAGCCTCCAAGTTTTACCAAATTTAATGAAGGAATTTTTCTGCAGTCCTAAGTATTCTTGTGACCTTCTTGCATTAAGCTTTCACATGGATGATTATGAATGGCCCTTCTCCCTTCAGGTCAAATTCGAGCTTTACGCCACTGTGTACTTCTCAGGGTTTGGTACCTGCCAGTGTCGTCGGAGTTAGTTGGCTAGCCTCTTATGTGACTCATACTTGTCCACGATATTTCCTTTGATGTTGAATGCTTGTTGCAGATATATGCAAACACTCCATGAAATCCATTGGAAAGCAGCCTAAAGGATCTCTTTATTATATGTTCATTGGTACTATGGAGTTTACTGGGATACATTAAGTTTAGGGGGACTCCCTTATTCATTAGTTTCACTGATTGATTGGGATGGCGATACGATGGTGGGAGAATTATTACGAGGTTATGTTTCATCCTTGGTTCTAGACCTTTTGTCACTTGGGACTATAAGAAGCAATAGGCTATTGCACTTTCTTCAATAGAAGTAGAGAATGTAGAGTGAGTGGTAAATGCAAAATTAGGAAGCCCTATGGCTTGACGGATCCCTTTAGATTTTGGATTCCAACACCAACTTGTCGTGACCTTTGGTGTGACAATCAAAGGTGCCATCAAGCTTGCCAAAGACCAGTTCAACATCAGTGAAAACACACCGAGATACACATGCACTTCATTGGCTCATTTCACTTGATCAAGTTATTGAAGTGCTCTTTCTCTCTACAGAAGATCAAGTTGCACGGTTGTTTTACTAAGAGTCTACGGTGATGAAGTTTTCAAACTTAGATCTATGTTAGGAGGATTGATTACATTATTGTCATTAAGGGGATAGGCTCATCATGCCTCCTCCCTTCTCCTATTTGTGTCATTATTGTAAATCCTTTAATCCTATCCCAAGTTGTTCTTAAAGGGGATGTTGGGATATTTAGACACTTAGGAACAGAAAGTCGACTTGAATTAATATGCGTTAGGTAAAAGTGTGTTTCTTTAGTATGCATTGAGTATGCATTTTGTAGTAAGAAATCCGGCCAGTCCGCGGTGATATGTTCCCGACTTAGAGTGATCCGATGGATCATACTCTCGATATTATGACCATTGATCCATATAACCCAACACTAATTGGTCCATGATCTCTATTTAAAAGAGCATGGAGGGTCATTTCACCGATCGTCGATTATTATGAAAATCTCTTGTAAAATATCTTTGTAATCTTTATGTGAGAAAATCTCTTGTAAAATATCTTTGTAATCTTTATATTTGCATTAATAAACTTCTCCAAGTGGCGGCGTTGGTTAGGGCAGTGGATGTTTCCCCATAGGGGTTTTACCACGTGAAAACATCAGTGTGTTGATCTTTGATCTGGTTATGTGAGTGGTTATTGAAGGTGTTCATCATCTATTGGAATACCTGTGTTGTCGAACAATTGATTGGTTACATGTTTTGAAAAGGTACCAAAATGGATTGGGAAAGATATGACACTTTTGGTACACATGTAAACATGTTCACATGACCTTATTATGACATTGTGCAATGATTTTAAAACTCGCCCTCTCTAATTATGACATGAGATCATGTAACCAATAGAATTGACCATGGCACAAGACTGACCACTTCAACTATGACTTGGAATGACACTCTAACCCCCTAGACATGACTCAATTTAGACCAACATGACTCATAAGTGAATGAAATCAAAAATATTGTCATGGGAAATTTGTCCTAGGACATTGACATAAAGTTTTTGAGAAATAAATACATGACCACAATACTGAATTAACAAAACCAATGTTTTGAACTTGTAAATTAACACTCCCTCACATAGGCTCCAATGGGGATGTTATCCTCCCTATGAGGTAGAAAATAACCATCAAACTAATTTCTTATCCATTGGAATTATTACAAGACTAAAAACTTATTAAATTACCCACACAAACTTGAATTTTCAGACTTATTTATGTACAATTTGAACTTAAAATAAGCTAAAGTCTCCCTTCTGAATCTTAGGGCCTTCACCTCAAGCTTCAAATTCTTTAGAGTGTCCATCATACCTGCAAACTTTTAGAAATAAAATAAATGTTAAAAATGAAGTTAATAGATCAAATAGATTTCAGGTTAGGTAGCGTTTTAAGAACCTCCCATTTACTGGTCGTCCTGCAAGAATTTCTCCACCTAGGTCCTCCAAAATGTAGGCATTGTTTCCATGATAAGCAAAAAATTTATAAGGTCCCTTACATATATGATATAACTTTCAATGCTTTAATTTTTCTTCATTGAATTTCATTGGTCTCTGCTTCTTTCTCTTGCAAAAATTCCATTACTTGTAGTCCCAAAGAAGTAGGAAAGAACACTTTATCCCATATACTAAATCGAATGGAGAGGTTCCAATTGAACTTTTAAGGATTATCCTATCTTACCACAATGGAAATATCAACTTCTTATGCCAAGCCATTTTGTTCTCATGGTGTAATTTCTTGATGATTCTTATTTAAAAAAAAAATTATGATTCAAACAATCCATTACCATTAGGGTAATAAGATGTATAATGAAATAGTCTTATGTTATAATCTTCACAAAATTTGACTATTATCTTAGACTTGAAAGTTGTTTCATTGTTGGTCATGATCCTCCTAGGACATCCAAAACTGAAAAAAATATTGTTTTCTAAGAATTGAATTATTGCAACATCAATTGTTTGTCTTGTTAGAAGAACCTCAATCCACTTAGTAAAATAGTCTCTTGTAGCCAGTATGCATTTATGTTAACCTGAATATGTCAGATTAATTTCACCAATGAAATCAAGACCCCACTGCTAGAAGGGTGCCTCCATTGAAATGGGATTTAAAAGAAATGGTAAAAAGTTCCACTTTCCTTCAAAAAATTTACATTCATGACAAGTTTTCACACCCTTATACACATCTGCAAATATTCGTGGCCAATAAAATCCTTCTCTGAGAATTTTGTTCACAATTTTCTTCCAGTAGTGATGTCCTCCAAAATCACCTTGCTGAAATTATTTCGTAATCTGCAGTGCCTCTGCTTCTAATAAAAAATATAATAAAACTCCTCCTAGATATTTCCACTACAAAAAACCATCTATGATACAAAACTTAGCAGCTTTTAATTTCAAAAAACTAGCCTTAGTCTTTCTTAGCTCTGGGGGTTCCTATAAATTCTGTAGAATATAAATTATATCACTATACCAGGGAGAGGCAAGGAGATTTTGAGATACCTAAGGTGTTGCTTCTAAATCTATTGATAATTTTGGAATGAAATTTATTCCCAAGTGATCAAAATTTGATTGAGCCACCATGAATTTTTCTAGTCCTTGACCTTTGACGAACTTTGTTGGCTTTATGTATAGATCATACTCCAACAGAACAACAATATATTTTTCTCTTTTACCTTCAGGGTCTGGCTGAGTTAAAATGTCCTTGACTGCACTAGTAGGAACAAAAGAAACAACATGAGAATGTAAGATATAAACTTTGACCTCCCTCAATTCCTTCACCAATGCATATTCTTGCTTCTCCATGATTTTATAGTTCAATGTTTAATCTCTCAATGATTTATTGTAGAAGGCTATACACTGCTCCAAATTCTTCTTAGTTTTCTG
>SNQJ01S0236800.1:0-13797 GCA_010110895.2 Picea sitchensis | reverse complement strand
GTGTGAGAAAGCCTTGGCAAGGAAAGATGGATCGCCTGAGGAACTGTATAGAAGAGAAGGGGATGCATGAGCCTAGGCCTAGAAGGTGAGTGACCGCAAGGAAGAGGAGACTTTGGTAATTCTTATAAACTATTGATTGGGATCATGCACACAATGGGTATGTCCAGGCAAAAAAGTGAGCCAAGAAAACAAGACAACTATGTGGATACGAATACAAGAACTGAATAGATGAGTATTGTGCTAAGTTATGAAATTCTCTTGGATTTTATGCAACAGTAAAATGTTTACGCATGAAATTTGTGATTAATATACTTATTGTCCAAGATTATTGAAGATAGGTGACGAAGGCCAAGAGTCTGAAAAATACCTGACCAAGAAAGAGGGTCAAGACTTCTGAAGCAACTAAATGAGAAAGGCATGAAAGGTGTTACTGAGAAAGAACACCGAAGACAATGTTCCCTTTTTAGGGGGAGGGGATTGTAATACCCCTGTTTCCCCCAGCTTGTAATTAATCATTAATCATGATCACCATTCTATGGCATGGGAAAAATGTAAATGTATTATTTAGATTGCCAATGACTGACTGTGGGGGTAAATCCTTGAATTACTCGCCATGATATCACTAGAGGAAAGAATGACGAAACTGTGGAGAGGGTTCATTAGTTCAGATGAACTAAATTCCTTTTTTTCCTGAAATAATAAGCCTCATCTAGATCCCAAGAAGAGGAATCAGTTAATGAAGGAAGGATTGGTGGTTGCATAATCAACCACCCCCATGAATGGAAGCATGGTCTGACTGAAGAATGTGAGCCTGAAGTACCGCGGGGTCTGGCAGACCAGGCTGACCCAAGTTTTATTTTGATAGAAGGAACAGGATAGGTCGAGAACCATCTTGGGAAAAGATATACATAAAATAGAGACAAGGAGAAGAGCGTTGGATAAAGAGGCGCACGTGTGAGGTTTTATAGAGAGCAGGAGAGACACCAGACAAGAACGCATGCACAAAGGGGAACGCGCGACCCAGACATGCAGAAGAAAAGAGGAAGGTTGTGAGCTTGATGTTGGTGAAGCATCTGAGAAACCTCGCAGGGATGTTGTGACATAGAGAAGGTCTCTGATAAATGACATAGTTCCCTAGTGGTATCATGGCTCAGCACGGGGGTGGCTAGAGTGTTAAGAATGAATTCCTCTGAGCCCATGGTTGGGTGGAAAGGATAATACCCACAATCACTTGGTTGGTGATTGACTGTAATAGATAAGTATTTTTATTCTTTGTATACTAGAAATGAATTGCATGATTTGATTATCTGTAAATGTTATAACTTGTGCCTTGCATGAAATAGATGATAATGGTATTATTGTCCTCCTATAAACTGTTTTGTTTAAATGGTTGTAAGGCAACAAATATTGGCCTCTGGGCCGGTTGGAAGAACCCTCGAGGTGTTTTCTCTAGGGAATTACCTCACATTTCCAAAGTTTGGAGCAGACTTCTGGGGACTGCCACAGTCTCGTTAATTCCACGAGATTACACTACCTTGTTCTGGAACTTAAAGTTCTTCGAATTAGGAGGGTGCTTCCTTCAAAATAGTGGCCTAAGATACCATAGGCTCACACCCATGGCCTTAACCAAATCTCAGCTAAGAGTAGATATTATAGCCTGAGATTCATGAGAGGGTCCATATGACTAGGGTATGGGAACTCTGCGCTAGTCCAAAAGGAGCTATCTCTTAATGGTGTCGGAGCTCCGGGAGCTTGAGGCTATGGGATGTTAAACTTCACAACCGCCAAACTCCCAAATGTTGGAGTCACGAAGCAATCTGGACCGTGGATCTATGGATCCTTCGAAACCCTTCTCGACCATCAAATCGAGCTTAATGAAAAGATGGAATCAAGTACTTTGACATAAGTCCTCCTCTGGGAGGTTTAACCTGTGAGTGAAAGATAATATCATTGAAGCGTCAAAGGCTGGAATGACATAGTATATTAACGTCACCTACAGTGATATGGACTCATCGTAGGTGTAACATGTGTCACCCCGATTTGTGGTTTTCATAGACCCCAGGTGTCAAATGGAACTGGACACGTGGAACCAGTTGATCGGGCCATGTTTCACCCTTGTCTTCTACCTAATTTCATCTATTGGGCCTAGGCCATGGTCATCCCGGCGCTGACCACTTCGGGAGCAATACGAAAGTTACATGGCCAAACTCCCAAATACCGAAGTTATGAAGCGATGAGGGTCGTCAATCTAGAGGAGCTTCGAGATGACTCGTGACCATTGGATCTACTCCTTGATAAGTTCATCTTTGACCTACTCCGGGAGTAAGGCAAGGGTTACACCATGAAATCCCTGAACGTCGAAGTTGCGAAGTGACAGAGGTCGTAGATCCCGAGGTCTATTTGGACACTTCTTAATTGTGAGATCATAGGGTTGGGAAGGCTATCAGTCTGAGGTGATGTGGCATGCTAACGTCACCCAGGGTGACATGGACTCATGCCTGAGTGCCACATGTCACCTCGATTTGAATGTTTCATAGGCCCTATGTGCCCAGTAGAATGTGACACATGTCACCCCTTGACAAGGACATGTGTCACCCTGGGCCTTTATCAAGTGTCTTGCCCTTGGTGCATGAATACTTGGCCAAATATTGGTGGAGCACTTGAACGAAAAATTCACGAAGTGAGAGGAGACATAGATCTATGGATCTACGTGGATAAACCATGACCGTCAGATCTAGGCTATGGTCAACCCTACGCTGATCAAGACTCTGCAAGTCCCAGAATTCGGGACTCCGAAGGATTTGGGGTGTAGTATTGTAGAGAGAGATTGAAAGGCCAGAAGGCCAAAGCCAAGTGGAAAGTTTACGGGACTTCGGGAGTTCGAGACTCTAGGAAGTCTCGTGTGTAGACAGAAAAGGGGCACTTAGCGTTGAAGCACCCAACGTCGAATATTCCTTAGGTGTATGCGTTAACGCGGAGGGAGATCAGCCATCAGATTATGGATGGTTGGATTTCTACCATGTAACATCCTGTTTCCCCCAGTTTCTAAATATAACTATATTGGCCAAGAAACTATGGCAAACTCAAAGGTGTAAATGTTTGATTTGATGGACCTTTGTATGAAAGGTCGATGAATGTAAATTTTGTTATTTTAATAGAAAATGGATACGTGTTGCATGATTTTTGGAAAGGGGATGTGCTAAGAGAGAATGTGAATGCTATGAAAATATGGTGGAGTGGACCAGGAATGGTTGCGTTAACCTCCACCGAACCAGTAATTTGTTGGATTTAATTGCTCAGGATCAGAACAACCCTCTGACCCAGGAATGAATTACAGTCAGGATGGTAGGTGGGAAGACCTCCTCAACAGTTAATGAGGGGATGGGGTAGAATTCCCATCTTTAATCCTTCCAGACCTGACCACGGACTGGGAATTCGGGCCACACACAATCTTGTTGGGAAACACAATAAAGGAAAGTGTGGGGGTCGGGGAGGGGATCTGTGAAGAGTGCAGAGACGAGAGTGGAAGCTTTGGGATTCGAGGAAGAATTGTGAAAAGAGTGTGTTCTGAACACAGGAAATAGAGACTGAGACGGGAGAAGGAGAGTAACCTTTGACCCTATCTATTTCTAAGTCGGAAGAAGATATTCAATCTAAAAGCATCGTGGTCTAGATCGGGGGTGTCTAGTGGTAAATCTGTTAGGAGTGACTAAGTCTATGGTTGGGTGGAAATGGACACCCTTTCCAGTAGTCACTTCACGTTATCTGGTTCTGATAAGTGTTTCCATACTTTATGCGTTGAATTGGGAATTAATAGTTGCATGCATGTATTCATTTATCTGTAAATGGTTCTTCATTGAAAAGGTTAAAATATGTATATATGTTGGTTTCCTTGAGGACGTGGGCTTCTGCTTTTCCCGTATTATCTAGTTTAACTCACGAAGGTGTTTTCCCTAGAGAGATACCTCGTAGTTCTGGAATTAAAGAAAGCCTCTTGGCACTGCTACCATCTCGGTAACCTCATGATTTTACACCACCTAGTTTCAGAACTTAAGGTTTTTCGAACTAGGAAGACATCTCCTTCAAACCAGTAATCTGAGAGACCTTGAACTCGTTCCCACAACCTTAACTAAAACTCAGCTAAGAGTAGAGTGCATAGCCCTAGATTCATCTAAATTTCCATGTGACCTAGGTCTATGAACCCTGCGCCAAGCCCGAAAGGAGCTAGCTCAAAATGGTTTCGGAGTTTCGGGAGTTCGACGTCTGGAATGTCAAACTTCACGATAGTCAAAATTACCCGAACTCCCTGAGTAACAAGAGACATAGATGAATCAAGAACCTAACTGAGGAGATGAATGTGAACCATCCATTGGGAGGAAAACCTATATCAGTCATCAGAATGACTCAAAGATCCACTAGAATTAACAAATCAAACACCAGCTGCTCGATTAGATCGATGTTGGAATTCATTGTAGAGCATGGAGAATGGAGGTGAAATTAGCGGATGTGCTAGTTCACTTCCTGTAATCAACCAACATGGTTGATCTTACTGGATATGGAATATCAACGACCATGATTAGGTATATTCGGGCGAGAACTTCCCATATTGCAAAGATTGGGCCCCGCAATCATTGTGAACCATCAATATTTGAATGGAGATCGATCATGGGGAATCATTGCTGAGCGCCGAGGTGAAATTAGCGAACAGGCTAGTTCACGACCCGCAATTCACCAACGTTGTTGATCTCGTCGGGATGGAGGATCAATGACCACGATTAGACCGATTTGGGTGAGTACTTTTTTGATTGTGGAGATTGAGCCCTCCGATAAAGAGAGAGCACGTTGGGGCCCCACAATCACTGTGGACCATGGATCTTTGGATCCTTCGGGATCCTTCCCGACCGTTCAATCTATGAGTTTAGAGTTTGCGCTTCAGGAAAATTTTGATTTGGAGTGGCCAAAATCTCAGAAGTCCAAATTCGTGAAGCAACGTAGACCGTTGATCTAAGATGAGTCTCAGCCATCCGATCTATGAGTTTGGAGTTCGCGCTTTGGGAAAATTTTGAGTTGGAGTGGCCAAAATATCTGAATTCCAAATTCGTGAAGCAACGTAGATCGTTGATCTAAGATGAGTCTCAGTTGTCCGATCTACTAGTTCGAAGTTTTGACTTCGAGAATATTACGAGTTGGGAGTGGTAAATACTTCTGAAATCCAAAGTCGCAAAGTGATCTGGACCATGGATCTCTTGATCCTTCGGGATCCTTCTCGACCATCCCATCTATGAGTTTAGATTTCGTGCTTCGAGAGAATTGATATTTGGGAGTGGTCAATACTTCCGAAATCCAAATTCTTGAAGTGATCTGGACTATGGATCTTTGGATTCTTCAGGATCCTTCTCGACTGTCCGATCTGTGAGTTTGGATTTCATGCTTCGAGAGAATTGTGAGTTGGGAGAGGTCAATACTTATGAAATCCAAAGTATCGAAGTGATATGGACCATGGATCTCTGGGTCCTTTGGGGTCCTTCTTGACCGTTCGATTTGTGAGTTTGGATTTTGCGCTTCAAGAGAATTTTGAGATGGGAGTGGTCAAAATGTCCGGACTCCAAAGTCACGAAGCAATGAAGTTCATTGACCTGAGATGAGTCTCAGTCATCTGATCTATGAGTTTGAAGTTTGTGCTTCAGGAAACTGTGTGTTAGACGAGGCTTAAGTCAGTCGTTGGATAGGTTGAAATCATCAATGCCTCTCTCATTATTCCATAACTTCGCCAGTTCAGAGTTCGGATGAATTGGCGAGTGGTGAGGTGAAAACGCCTGAAGCCCAAATTTTTGAAGCGCCCTTTGAGTAGGTGTCGGGTCACAGCCCAAGATCATATGAAGGAATGGGATATCATGGAGAGCTAGCACCTATTGTTCAAATCCTTCAAAAGGGCCAGGAAAGAGCCTGTTGGTTTGGAAGAATCTACACTTTAAAGAAAGGGGAATCTAGAGAGAGTTAAGGAAAGAAAAATTATGATGCCCCACCCCTTAAAAGAGCACTTAGGGGTCGGGTGTGTTATAAATTGGTATCAGAGCATGGTTACAACACTTGGCTTGCTTGGGCTCAGGGATGAGTCATTTAAAAATCATGTTTAAAGTAAATTTTAAGGGTGACACCTTATCTTACTGCTTCCCTAAAGAGTCTAGTTAAAATTTTATTGAGGGAAAGAATAAAACTTTCTATTGTGTGTGTATTTAAGAAATTTGAATTGTATGTTTATCATAAACTAATAGATTGTTGGCTAACAGTAAGTGCTTTATCATCACTCCAGTAGTCAGTGAATCACTGGAAATCACAAGCATAAAGGATGGTGATGCACCATGAAGTGGGGGAGGGCTCCCACAATAGAGACGAAGAGTCTGACGAGAGGAGGGTGGTGGAGACCCCTCCAGATATAGTTGAAAATGTAATGATCCTTATGAACGAATTACAGAGTTGCAAGGCTGACAATGAGACATTGATAAAGGAGCAAGAGAAACAAACATAAATCAATGAAATCTTGCTACATAGCTTATCTGATATACAGAGGCAGCTACAGCATGGACCTGCAACCATACATGTGGACCGAGGACATACAGAGAGAAGTAAAAGTCCACCTGAAATACGAAAATGTGGTCCCATAAGTGGCCACACAAGGAGAAGTAGCTCGAGGAAGGCCCAACCTGGAGGCAGGGAACTCTCATCGGGAGAGTCCTCTGGAAATGGAACGGGCAACTCCAAGGGATCTTCTAGTAGCAAAACTAGCTCACATTCTCAGAAGAAAGGAAATAAGTGAAAGCATTCCAAAATCCACGACCCTAAAGAGTTGAAGAAATCCAAACCACCCTCTTTCAATGGAGATATTGAGAAGGGGGAAGAGGCAGAAGCTTGTTTGCTTGGTTTAAATAAGTACTTCGAAGTTCATGACTATTCTGAAAACTTGAAGGCTCAAATAGCCATCTTCAGCCTAGATGGAAAGGCTTCCATTTGGTGGAAAGATCTTAATAATGTGAAAAGAATCCATGAAAATGACTTATCATAGAAACAGTTTGAGAAACACTTCAAGAAGAAGTATTTGTCAGAGAAATACTTCGACAAAGGAAGACTAAGGAGTTCTATGAACTCAAGTTGGGATAGCTCAGCATAAAAGAATATATCAATAAATTCATTGAGCTGCCAAGGTATGTCCCCTACATAAAACATGAAAAGGTAAAGGTCCAACGATTTATTAGTCGGTTACCTCAGACCTACCAGAAAAATAATGAGTTTGATGAGCCAAAGACCTTGGAAGACACTATCCAAAAGGCAAGGTATTTTTATGAATAGTTCAAGCGTCAGACAGAAACTCGCGAGTACTGGAAGAAGAAGAGTAGTTCAGGGTTCAAGAAGAAGGGATTTAAATCCTCAAGGTTTAAGAACTATAGGAAGGATTCAAATATGATCCTTTCTACCCAAAATGTGTACCAGTAGAATTTCCACTCCCAGAGTGGAAATAAACCTTTTGGATCAGCCCCAGGAAAGACTGATAACACAAAGAGGGAACCCTTGAAATGTTGGGGTTGTGGAGAAGAACATATGTTGAGGGATTCCCACACCGACAACATAACAGTAGGAGAATTTACAACATCCAATAATCTACCATAGTCAATGATGTGGCTAAGAGCATGCCATGCATTTATGCGGCTTTGGATAATAAACAAGTCGACCACCAAGCTTCAGTGGTGGAGATGGAAGGTATGATCGACAACCGTCTAGTTTATATTTTAATTGACCCTGGTTCTAATTTGAGTTATGTGGCCCCTCAGACTATTGATAAGTGTAAACTGCAACCAATTAGACATGTTAATCCATGGTTGTTACAACTAGCCACTGGAACTAAGAGAAAAGTAACAGAGGACTTACCAACTTGCCAATTCATCATGGATGGGTTTCCCACCCAAGCGACCCTTAACATACTTCCCCTAGGATTTTATGACTTGTTGATTGGTATGGATTGGTTGGATTCTTATAAGACTAAGTTGCACTGTTACCATAAAACTTTAGAATGTGTAAATGAAGAAGGGGGAAAGATGGCCTTCCAAGGGATTCAGAAACCTGTCTCAGTGAGGCAAATATCATCCCTTCAAATGAAAAAGTATTGTAGAAAGGGATGTCCTCTATATGTAATACAGGGGTTGGAATATGTTGAGGATAACAAACCGAACCTAGAGGACCACCCCATATTAAGAGAGTATAGAGATGTGTTTCCAAAAGAGGTACCAGGTCTACCTCCGAGAAGAGACATTGACTTCTCAATAGAACTTGCACGAGGAGCAGTACCAATGTCTAGGACACCCTATAGGATGAGTACACCTTAGCTAGTTGAGATCAAGATACAACTAAAAGAAATGATGAAAAAAGGTTACATCCGGACCAGTGTGTCTCCATGAGGAGAACCATCTTTATTTGTGAAAAATAAAGATGGCACGCTCTGACTGTGCATATATTATAGACAACTCAATAATACCACCATAAATAACAAGTACCCCTTACCAAGAATAGATGTCTTGTTCGACCAATTAGGGGGTGCTTCCATTTTTCTCAAAGATTGACTTGAGGTATGGATACCATCAAGTTCGAATCAAGGATGAAGACATCCAAAAAATGGCCTTCCGGACAAGGTATGGTCACTATGAATTTGTGGTGGTGCCATTTGGAATAACCAATGCCCCCACCACTTTTATGTGCTTGATGAACAATGTACTCAGCAAATTCCTAGACAGATTTGTATTGGTTTTAATTGGTGATATCTTAATCTACTCCAAGAACAAAGAAGAGCATGAAGAACATCTTAGAATTGTACTTCAAGTACTAAGAGAACATCAGCTCTACTCTAAGCTTAGCAAGTGTGACTTTTTCTAGAACCAAGATCATTACTTGGGCCATGTCATTTCTGAAGAAGGGGTGGCAGTAGACCCTGACAAGATTAGATATATTATGGAATGGACTACCCCAAAGGATGTATCTGATATCATATCCTTTATGGGCTTATCATGATATTGTAGAAGGTTCATAAAAGGATTTTCCAAGATTAGATGTCCAATTACTACCCTCCAGAAAAAGGGGGTTAAATTCACTTGGACATCATAATGTGAAGAAATATTTCAGGAACTGAAATACCTTCTAACCCATGCACCCGTACTGAACATTGCAGACCCTGATAATGACTTCCTTGTGTGTACAGATGCCTGCAAGGAAGGAATCGGAGGTGTCCTTATGCAATAGGGACACGTAATTTTCTACGCATCCAGGAAATTGAATGAGCATGAAATCAATTATGTGACCCATGATCTAGAGTTGGTTTCCATAGTGCATGCTTTAAAAATGTGGAGGCATTACCTCCTCGGTAGGATATTTGTACTTATGACATACCATTGTGGGTTGAAGCACCTGTTTGATCAACCAAAACTCAATGCTAGACAAGCTAGGTGGATGGCTCTCCTTAGTGAGTTTGATTTTGAAATCAAACACATCAAAGGGAAGGAAAATAGGGTGGTCAATTCCCTTGGCAGAAGTGTGAAAATGATTCACCTAGAAGTAGTAAGCACCTGTGAAATGGATGTCAAGGAAAGAATCAGGAATGCACAAGTAACAAATGCATTCTTCAAGAGCATGACCTCATACCTAAGGAAAGATCCTACAGGGATAAAGTATGAATGATATCATATGCTAGATGAGGGCCTGCTGACCTATAGAAACAGATTGTAGATTCCAAGTTGTGACGACTTGAATATGTTCATAATGGATGAACTATACAAGAAACCATATACTGGTCAACCAGGATATCAAAAAATGATCACGACCACTAGGAAACAATTCTATTGGCCTTGACTGAAAAGGGGCATAACTGACTATCTAACTAAGTGCCTAGAATGCCAGCAAGTTAAGGTAGAACACTGGCACCTAGAAGGGTTGTTACAACCTCTACCAATTCCAAAATGGAAATGGGAAGCCATTTCCATGGATTTCATCACCGGATTACCAAGATCGACTAAGTAGAATGATGCCATCATGGTATTGGTGGAAAAATTGAGAAAATATTCTCACTTTGTTCCTATCAAGTACACTTGCAAGGAGATAAATATTGCCAACATCTTCATGAAGGAGATATTCATACTGCATGGCATACCTAGGGATATTTTATCTGACAGAGACACAAAATTCACTTCAAGCTTTTGGAAATCCTTGATGGTTGGTCTTGAGACTAAATTGTTGTTTAGCATAGCCTATCATCCCCAAACTAATGGACAGACAGAAAGAGTAAACCAAATATTAGAAGACATGTTAAGGATGCATGTAATGCATCATCCTAAGAAGTCTAAAGACTACCTGCCATTGGTAGAATTTCCCTACAACAACGGTTATCAAGAGTCACTAAAGATGAGTCCTTTTGAATCCCTCTATGGTAGACAGTGCAAGATTTCGATCAGCTAGAGTAATCCAATGGATAGAATTACAATTGGACTGGACATGCTGATAGAAATGGAGCAGCAAGTGATTCATATAAAACAAAATTTGAAAATTTCTCAGGATAGACAGAAGAGCTACGCCGACCAAAAGAGAACCCCCAGAGAGTTCAAGACAGGAGACCATGTATATCTCAGATTTAGACCCAAGAAGAGTTCCTTGAGAATGGGAGCTTGTTCCAAGATGGCACCTCGGTATTGTGGACCCCTTGAAGTCTTAGATTGAGTGGGACCTATAGCCTATAGGCTAGCACTCCCTCCCACAGTAATGGAACATAATGTTTTCCATGTTTCTCTATTGAAGAAATACGTACATGATTCTAATCATATAATTGACTGGTCTGTGATCTAGGAGGAGCCGAAGGGAGAATTCCTGGCAAAACCTCAACGCATACTAGATAGGAATGAAACATTAATTAGGAACCAAACCATTGCATAGGTCAAGGTGCAGTGGAAACACATTGGCCCGGATGAGGCTACGTGGGAAATTGATCCAAAAATCGAGATGAATCTTAACAAAATGACGATTATTAGATGCTTAACAAATTAAAGAGATCAGCCTCATCAATCATGCTACATAACAGAGAGAATAACAGCAACCAATAAAGAAAATGGAGACAAGAAAGTTGTTAACAGAGTTCACCAATCTTTGGCTACGTCTCTGGGCCCGCTTCCAAGTGGAGGACCTCTTTTTATTTCTCGTCAAATGCTCAAGTTCTCTTACATGGCTTCATTGATGTTACAACATGTTCTTGGTCTGTTGTGCAAGACCTCCCTGCTTAGATCCAATCATGCTCCCAAAACACTCCTCTCCAACATGATCAAAAAAGGCCCCTCAAATCATGAGAATTGGACAATTTTACAATGCTGCTCCTCAATTTCCCTGCATACAAAAAATGTTTTTCCAAGCTTCAAAAAGCCTTGAATATATAGTATTTAGGCCCAACAGGAGAAGCCTAACTTCCCCTGAAGATATGGGCTCTTGTTGGGATCAAATCCCCCTCCAAATGTCCAAGATAAGCTCAAAAAACAACTTTCTGGTTCAAAAATTAGAGAAAATCAAACCTGTACAGTTTAAAAACCCAAAAATAACCAAATATCATGCCTTTAGCCCCCAAGGGTCAGCACGCGCCCCCTTTTCCAGGTCGTATGGGATCCCATATGGTTGAGCACTAGCCTGTTGAGCTAAGCACTGGCCCCTGTCATCGAATAGCTCCTGGTTTCAGGGCATAATAATGGGACCTTGGCCCAAAGCAACCCGAGCCCTAAGGGATAGGCCCCACGATGCACGCGTTGTGGTTACATGGTAGCACGGGGTCCAAGGGTCGGCCCTTATCCAAACTCCCGCGCATGTTTTGAGTGTTAAGCCCCTTGCTCCGTTCTCTGGGTATATGGAACAAGAGTGACCACAGGCTAGGGCTTAGCCCTAGCCCCCCCTTCTTTATGCGCTATATAAAATGTTTGAACCTTTGTATAGTGGCTATATGGGGGCCCATATGATTGTGGGGCATAACCAAATAAGAGGGTGCCATGTGGCAGCTCCACAACTAACCAGAAGTTTCCACTTGTCCACTGTACCTTGCACAGTCAGCATACTTTTCCACGTCCATATGCACAGTCAGTATCCTAATGTCATGCTGACATCATCATTGACTTTTTGACCAGTTGACCTTTGACTTTTTAGTTGTTTGAGAATTCAATCAGAGTGTGATATCTCTCACATATGGAGTCTATTTTGAGAAAATGAATATACCGTCGGAATCAGTGCGACGAGTCGGTTGCAATGGAATTGGTTTCATACAATTCTGAGAACTTTCAGTTTTGAGCATTTTTGGACCTGAGGAGCCTCCTGGATCATTCCTCCCCACTGGAAGCTTTTGGACCTCCAAAATTTTGTGATCAGTTGGTAAATAAGTGAGGATACTGAGCCCTCACTTTTCTAGTCTCCATCCACTTAGCCTAACTTGGATTTGTGCCCGTCAATCCTACTCGAAGATACTCCACTTCGCCTCTGCTAGAAGTACTGACCCTTTTGTCCAAGATGGTGTCTTCCTACAACTCATTCATGTACTCCGGAGCAAAATATTCGATGGAAGGAATTTGAACATTCTCCCCTTGATCCTCAATCATAGGAGGCTCATACAATCGCAAGTTTTCCACATTCATAAAGGAATAAATTTGCATATATGGAGGCAAATCTAACTGGAAAGCATTAGAACCAATCTTTTCTCAAATTTTGAAAGGACCATAGCGGATTGGTTTTATCTTTTTACCTTCTCCTTGCAACCTGTCTTTGCTGATGTATAGACATACTTTATCTCCTACCTTGAACTGATGATCAACCCGATGCACATCATGTCTCGCCTTGTACTTGGATTGACTCTTCTCCAACTGTTCTTGTACTGCTTGATGAACCAACTGGATTCGTTCAATGAACTTGGTAGCCTTGTCCACATCACTATGTCCTTCTACTGCAATGTCCTTCCCGAAGACAAAATCCAAAGGATATTTTGGCAAGTAACCCAAACATGTTTCAAATGGAGATCTCTGAGTAGAAGAATGCTTGGTTCGATTGTACGCATGCTTCACATAACACAAATATTCATCCCAAATCTTAGGATGTTTGTTGCAATATGCCCGAAGTAGATGTACCACTGTTCTGTTCACCACCTTTGTCTACCCGTTCGTCTGTGGATGAAATTTTGTGCTCTTCTTTATTCTGGTGTCCATAAGTTGCCACAAGCTTGACCAAAACTTTCCCATGAACCTGGAGTCTCGATCAGATATAATAGAAGTAGGCAACCCAAAATGAACCCATACATTTTCAAAGAACATCTGAGTTGTTTGTTCATCTATGACCTTCTTTTTACAAGGAATCAAAATACACATCTTTCTGAACCTATCCACAACTACATACAAGTAATCATGACTTTTTCTAGACATAGGCAACCCCCCTACAAAATCCATATATATACTTTCCCATGGTCTAGAAGGAACAGGTAATGGAGTGTACAATCCCAACTTTTTGTTACTTGGTTTTCTTATTGCACACATAATACATCCCTTTACATACTTAGACACATTTTCATGCATTCGAGGCCAATAACAAAATCTTTGTAAATGAGAAATTATTTTGTCGACACCAAAATGTCCTGCTATAAGAGAAGTATGTGCCTCCCTGATGACATGGACCCTTTCACTTTCTGGAATACATAACTTTCCCAAATGATACAAAAGTTTGTCTTTGATATGATAATTTAATTCTTCTGCT
>SNQJ01S0236798.1:0-13797 GCA_010110895.2 Picea sitchensis | reverse complement strand
GGTTGTGAAGCATTTGTCCATATTGATAAAGAAAATAGAACAAAGATTGAGGAAAAATCCAAGCAGTGTACATTTATTGGATACAATGTTAATGATTTTGGTTATCGCTTATGGGATTATGAAAATCATAAAATAATTAGGAGTAGAGATGTCATATTCAATGAGAAGGTCATGTAAAAAGATCAGTTGCAGGGAAAGATACAAGAAAAATAAAAACCAGAATACATAGTTCTTGATGAGATCACTGAAAAAGAAATTCCAAAGGTACCAGAAAATGAAAATGTACAATAACAGGAGAAGCAGGTACCTCAAACTCCTACAAGTGTTGTTAGAATATCTACCAGGTTAAGAAGACCCATTGAATGATACTCTCTTTCATTGTATTATTTATTGTTGATTGATTCTAATGAACCAAAATGTTATGAAGAGGCAATGCAGGTAGACACTAAAAAGAAGTGGGAGCAAGGCATGAAAGAGGAAATGGATTCCCTGGTAAATAACCAAAATTAGGACTTGGTTCAGTTGCCTGTAGGAAAAATAGCATTATAGAATAAATGGTTTTACAAGTCGAAGGAAGAAGATGGAGGAAAAAAGAGGTACAAGGCTAGACTTGTTGTAAAGGGGTTTGCACAAAAGAAAGGTATATATTTTTATGAAAATTTTCTCCTATTGTTAAAATGAATTCAATTAGGACTATTTTAAGTCTTGTGGTAACAATTATAAGTAAAAAAAAATTTCCTCCATGGGGATTTGGAGGAAGATATTTATATGCAGCAGCCACAGGGGTATGAGGTCAAAGGGAAGGAAAATTTTGTATGCAGGTTGAAGAAGAGCTTGTATGGCCTAAAGAAAAATCCAAGGCAGTGGTATTTGAATTTTGACATGTTTACGACAGAACAAGGTTATAGTAGATGTCAT
The DNA here is from genome assembly GCA_010110895.2 of Picea sitchensis. Classification (NCBI taxonomy): domain Eukaryota; kingdom Viridiplantae; phylum Streptophyta; class Pinopsida; order Pinales; family Pinaceae; genus Picea; species Picea sitchensis. Next base: position 12,879 of record SNQJ01S0236798.1, on the reverse strand, counting down.
TCTGATCACTTTATTTATTTTAAAAGGATAGAAAATGGAAGCTATATTATCTTTCTATTGTATGTAGATTGCATGTTTGTTGCAGGGTCTAATATGCAAGATATAAATGTGCTCAAGAAGAAATTAGATAATTCATTTGTGATGAAGGATTTAGGTTCTACAAAGAAAATCCTTGTATGAGAATAACAAGAGATAGGAAAAATCGCAAATTGACATAGTCTCAGGGTGGGTACTTAGAGAAGGTGTTGGAGAGGTTTAGAATGAAAAATGAAAAACCAGTTAGTACACCTTTGGCCAACCATTTCAATTTAACTAACGAAATGTTTCCCAAGACACAGGAGGAGATAGAATACATGTCCAAGGTCCCTTATTCATCAATAATTGGCGGCTTGATGTATGCGATGGTTTGCACAATACCATATATTGCACATGCAGTGGGAGTTGTGAGCAGGTATATGAACAATCAAGTTAAAGAACATTGGGAGGTAGTAAAGTGTATTTGAAAGGTATTTGAAAGGTACTCTTACTCATGCATTATGTTTTGGAGGTTCATACATTGTTCTACAGGGATATGTTGATTCATATATGGAAAGTGATAAACATAGTAGGAGGAGCACCATAGGGTATGTTTTTATTGTGGGTGGAACAGCAGTAAGTTGGATTTTCAAACTGCAAAATGTTGTTTCACTTTCAACAACAGAGGCAGAGTATGTTTTTTCTACAGAGGCTAGTAAAGAGATGATTTGAGTACAAAGGTTTATGGAGGAAATGGGAAAGAAACAGGAGAATAGAAGGTTGTACTGTGACAGTGAGAGTGTCATTCAGCTTACAAAGAACTCAATATTCCATTCGAAGACTAATCATATACAACTCAGGTACCATTTCATATGATATGTCTTGGAAGTTGGACATTTGAAGTTGGAAAAGATACACACTAGCCATAATCCTGCAGACATGTTAACAAAGGGAGTAACCAGGGAGAAACTGAGTTCCTGCTCAGTTTTAGTTGGAATTCAAGCATGAAGGTGAAGATGAGAAATTTTCCAGGTCCAATAAGGATCATAGTCCAGTAGATACAACAGCAATGGATTTGTTGAGATCAATATCCAAGTGGGAGATTATTGGTTGTGGAGCCTGATTATCTTCATGTTTCATAGGTCTTTATTTTTAGCTGTGTTTTTCCCCCATGAAGATGTACACCGCAGACCATTGTACACCCCTCCATGTGGGGGGGTTGCAGGGGGGATTTCCCCCTCTTCGGGGTCTGGAAGAATCATCCCCCCGACTGGGGGGTTCGGGGGTAAGTGGGCCCCTGACGAGGGTTTAGGGGTGAAGCCCTCGAAGGGAAAATTGCCTTGTAAATGTATATTGTAATTTCATAGTAAGTCTGGACCATTCATTATAAGGTCACGGATTTGACAGTAGAAGTTTTGTTAGGGTTTTTTTCCCTAGAAGGAAACCCTCTTTTATGAGGGAATTGTATTGTGGTTGGGCATCATTGTGAATATTGTATTTTGAGATAGGATACTATGAGAGAAAGAAGAGGAAGTCATAGCGAGTGTGTTGTAGGTTTTATCCCTTCATTTGTTGGATAATAAAAAGGAAAGACCTGGAAATTTATCTGGTGGGCGTAGCCCACACTGGGTTAACCATGTATATCTGTCTCTATTGTATTGTATATCTTCTGTGTTTTATTTCTGCATTTTTTTATTTCATTCCTCCAAGATTCTGTTTTTATAACAGTCTTTCGGACAAGCCTTGTTGAGATCCCTATAATCAACGCATACTCAGATGGTGCCCTAATTTTTGTTAACTAGTACGATCTTGGACACCCATTCAATTAGGGGTATGGGATAAATAAAACTAGCATTTGATAGTTTTTGAACTTTTTCCTTAATTTTTGCAGCTTTCCTTGGATAAACTGGGTGGAGTTGTTGTCAAACTGGATGGGTTCCGGGGTAAGTTTTAATTTCATGGAAAACAATTTGTGGGGTGATTCCTAGCATCTCTTCATAGTACCAGGTGAATATGTCGCAGAATTATTTCAATAGGGAATTGTAAGCTTCGATTTCTTCAGGGGAATAATCTGCACCTATCTCGATGTTTTCCACGACCCCTGGTTTAACTAAAATATCGATCAAAATGGTTTTGAAAATGTTTCCCAAATTGCCTTCAGACAGAATAGGATATGGTGTGGAAGGTAAAAGGGATGGATCTTGGATATCAGTTGAAATGAGGGTTTTTATTTGGGTTTATTTCTTCTCTCCAAAGGGTAAGAAGGAGGATCGATGATGAGAATCCTCCCAAGGTTTATATTGCAACATCATGACTTCCATAATGGATTCATCTAAAGGTTGGACGATGTTGAGAAAGTCATGGGACATTGAAGTATGGGTAGCCCAATAGGGAGAGGAAAATTGATCTTGTTCCTCATCCAGTAGGAGACTAGAATGAGAATCAGGAGATTCTCCTATGGATTGTATTACTGAATATGCCAACTCGATTGGTGATAGTTGCATGGTGTCCCCATAAGATTTTATATCGGATGGGTGGGGTATTACCCAAGGATCCTTGCAACTGATGAGTGTACTGGTAACCATGGAGATCATATTGATGGAGATGGTTGGGGTTATGTCTGGTGGGAGGAGGGGAAAATTCCACATTAATGATGGATAAATGCCTACCCCAATTCTTTCGCATCCCAAAAAAGACTCTCCTACAAAAGGGACATTTTCATTAGGATTGATTTTCATATATGGTGTACAAAAATCTAGTTGGTCTACGGTGACAATAGTCCCTTGATGGGGGAATTTAACAAGTTGAAAGACACTATATGCAACATCCTTCATGGCGTAAAACCAAGTGCAACCTAAAATAAAAGTATAGTCGAGTGTGGTGTCGATCATCTCGACTTCTACCGAAACGGTTTTTCCCACAAATTCAATGGGTAATGAGGAGAGAATTATGTGGGGTTTGAAAAAATGTTTGTCAAAAGATTTAAGGATGGTTTCTGATGTAGTAAGTTGGGTAGAACCAATCTCTTTCCAACATTTCAAGGACATGATGCATATTGTGGCGCCTTCATCGAGCATTGTTTAGAAAACATTTTTATTGAGAGATCGGACAGTGATTTGTAATGTTAATTGGTGTGATGGGCGATATTAATTACAATTTGTGTCGAAGGAAATAGCATTGGATTTTGTACTGTCAATTCCACCAATGACTGATAATAAGGATTTACAATACATAGGGAAGGATTGTAGTACTTCGAGGGCTGACATGGCACAAGGGGCTTGGGAAAGATCTTCTACTATACTATAGTGTTTGGTTTCTCGAGTGTTAGGATTATGTGTAGCTCGACGAAGTACTCCCTTTGGAGGGCATAAGGCATGTTCAAAAGTTGGCTTCTCTAGTGTGAGAGGGACATTGGGTGGGGTGGTTGAGGGGGGATCCTTGGGTAAAGAATCTCCTTCTAGAGAATATTAATTCTTGGCTCCAGTAGATATGGCCATAGATTTAACCATCAAGATGTTTACTGATGGGGCTTCATGGTTTCCCCCTGGTGGAGGTGATTGTGTTTGCATGAAGAGTTGTTGTTGCTCAGAGGGAGGGATTTGTTAAAAATGCAGGTGTATAAGAGGATGTGCCTCACTCGAGATATTTATGGATTTCAGTGAGACGAGGAAAATCTTTAGTGAAATGATCCTCTTTACAAATCATGCAGGGATATTTATCCTTTTGTTCGCTCTTTCCCTGAGCGTTGTTTTCTTGGGTTTTAGGGAATGACTAGTTGGAAGAGTTTTTATTTTTCTTATTATTATTTCCCTTATTTTTTCCTTTGGATTGTTGCGGGTTTTTAGACACAGTTGATTGCACCATATTAACCTCAGAGGTTTGGTCAAAGGGCTTACTTGGATTTCTAGTATGAACATATGAGCTAGGATTGGTAGCTTTAGTCAATTGGATATGTTGCCCAGTCATCTGACCAATTGTATTTGTGGAAACAGAACCGATCATACCATCGACATGGGGTCCAAGTGTGGGTTTGGTTTGATCATTCGACGGTCGAGGAGCATTAGGAATCAGGTCATATAATGTGCACGATTGAGAGTATACCAAATCTAAATATTGGGATCGACTGAAGGATTGTTCCTCGGTAACGGTGCCTCCCATGGATACATATCGAGCTATAGGTGGAAAAAGAGACTTTGTGAACCAATCAAATAATAATTGATCTGGGATTGTGGCTTTGATTAATGGTCTCCGACGCCTCCACTCATGAATGTGATCTAAAATATGGGTGGAATTCGATTGGCATAATGAGGATAAGAGCTTAGTATCAATCTCATAGCGAATAGGTAATTGAAAGTGTGTCAAAAATGCGATGGAAAGGGAATTAAAGTTGTCAAAGGAGTTATGCAATAGTTCTATATACTATTTAGTTGTTTATCTTGTAAGGGTTCACTGAAAAAAGTCATAATCGAATAGTTGTCCATCAAGGAGTTTGAAGAACACCATAGATGGAAAGTCATCATGTGATTATTTATATCTTCTTTAGGTTTTTCGTCGAATTTCAAAATATCTGATGGAAGTTTGGAGGGAATGGAGGGACAAAAAGGGGAATGGCATATGGGGTTATTAGTCAACTGTGAAAGATCTAGAAAATCTAAAGTTAATAAGAATGGTATTTGTTTGTTGACGTGTGGAGGTTGGTGATATGGTCTGCCTCCGTGGGTAGGTTGTTCTGGAGGTCCTCCTCCATAAGGTGGTCCTCTAGGGGTCCTCCACCATAGGGTGGTACTCTAGGGGGTCCTCCTCCATAAGGAGGTCCTCCAAGAGTTCCTCCTTCATAGGGTGGTCCCCCAGGGGGTCCTCCTCCATAGGGTGGTCCTCCAGGGAGTCCTCCACCATGGGGTGGTCCTCCAGGGGATCCTCCTCCATAGCGTGGTCCTCCAAGAGGTTTTTCACCGTAGGGTGGTCCCCCAGGGGGTCCTCCTCCATGAGCTGGTCCTCTAAGGGGTATCCCGCCATAGAGTGGTCCCCCTCCACCATGGAGTGGTCGGTCAGGAGTTCTACCACCATAGGGTGGTCCTCCTCCTAGTTGAGTGGTGATAGAAGTATTGATGGGTTGTCGATGTTGGTTCCATAGAGTATTTTATGTTCCTTGGTAAGGGTGGCCAAATAGTAGGTTGGTGATAGAAATAATAGTTTGGCCCCATGTTGGTTGTTATCTGATAGATGGGGGTTTACCCCAGTTGATTGTTTCCCCCAGAGCGAATATGGCCTTGTGGTTGGGGGTTTCCCCCCAGTGGGTGGTTTCCCCTAGTCAAATAAAGGTTGGCTCATGATGGGAGGGTATGCCCTTGTTTAAAAATATCTGGAAGTTGAGGGTTTCCCCCTGGCTGTATGTTGACCGGGTATTTTCTCTGAGTACGTGGGTTGTCCCCCAATGAAAGGTTGGATCATAGATGTTTATTGCCCTAAACCCATTAGTTGACTTCCCTGGGGAGGAAATCCTCCCATCAAAGGTTGTTGTCCAAAATGGTTGTGATCGTCTCCTAAGAACAACGGGGTAGATAAATATTACCCCCCAGTGGGGGGTGTAGAAGGTTGGGTTCTTGAAGGTGGTGGTAAGATGGTTAGGAAAACTTGTGATATAGATGTCAATGTCAATGTTTGGGTCAGGATAGAGTTTAATTAAGCTTATTGTAATGTAGAGTGGATGGGGGAGGGACGAGGGAAAGAAGTTTGAAACATCTAGGAGATGCCATATCTGGGGGAATGGGGAGTGTGTGAAGAGGCATGTGAAGGATCTCGATGCAAGAGTTTAAAAGCTGAGTCAATAGTTGTATCTAACTGATTGAAAATGGTGTATCCAAAGGGTTGTTCAGGAGTCTGGGTAGGGTTGGATGGACTAGAAACCCATGGTAGTGTGGTGAATCCTTCTGATTGGAGGAGTTGTTGGGATTCCATGTCCATGACATCTTCGCAAGGTACACGTGGTAGATGAGGGTAATTGGCATCAAGTTTAGGTTCTCCAGAATATTTTACCTGTATGAGGATGGGATTAAAAGGGTCTATAAAGGGTGGATTGACAGGCGGGACAAATCCTTCTTTAAAAGTGGGTCCTTCTGGACGTTCGATCAAAGGGGTAACAATACTTCCGTATTCCTAATGGTTTTCCTCATGGAGTTCCTCTTGAGGATGGTCTTCGGGTGAGTTGGGATGCAAGGGTTTGTAATGTAGAGGATGAAAAACATTGGATCCTCCAAGACCTACGTAGGCCTTGGTTGGCCAGGATTGAATTATGAAAATGACACTCCTAAGGCCAACTAGAGAAAACAAATAACAGGCGCTAAGAAATCTAGGAATCAAGCAAGCAAACCAAATCTTCTCACAATGAGCTCACTAGTTGGTGATGAAATCCAAAATCGTGGGAGCATGTGAGAAGGGGCATGGGTAAGTGGGTGGATTAGTTACATTGGTAACCTACTTAACACACTTACACCTTGGTGCAATCTCCCCAACAGTCTATCTGTAGGTTGCTCTCCAAGGATCCCGAGTGAGTTTGACCAATGTATGGTCCAGGTACAACGAAGACTCCCCTTCACCGTCACCTTGTGTAAAATCCATAAAAATTATGGAAACTAAGGTCACCAACTCACAGTCATCCTCTGAGAGGTTACAGTCGACAGTCGAGTCTGATAGTATGGGCAAGATATCAAGTATGAAATTCTTCAAGAGGATTGGAAAAATATCCAAAGGACCCCGAACAGATTTGAGATTCACAATGTTCCGAGACCAAATGGAAAGAGTTGATTCTCAAGAAGAATCCCCAATATACTATCATTCCATTATGTTTTGTTAAGCCTCGAAGGGGTAATCTTCGTTTCCCAGCCGCACGTAGCCCCTGTGTGAGAGGGGTTCCCGGTTATGCCTATATGAAAGTTGGATTTAAGCACTCTTTAGTGTTCTATGGTTTGTTTTTGTGGTATTGGATAGTTTACTCACTTGTATTAGTCCAAAGACCCTAAACCTGGACTATTGTTGGTATTCTTAGAAAATAAAAGTCTAGTAAATTTTATTAATGCATGTTTGTTTTTAAAGTTTTTTTACTCAAAGGGTTGTGCAGAAGTGAAACTCATGAGGTGAAAGGACTCAACTCCAAATAGGTGCAAAAGAATGAAATTTCAACAATCTTGTTTCAATGAATCCTATCTATGGGAGGGAGAAGAGTGCTTTTATTTTTTATTCTTATGTAAGAGAACACCCTAATGCATATCGATTCACTTTTATTCTTGCAAATGAGACAAAAGGACAATTTTTCAACCAAACTTATTGGACGACTTTCAAAATTCCTAAACAAGCACAAATTGTTTCAACCATATTCTAAAGCACTCTAAATGCAATGTTTTTGTTTCTTTTGTTTTTTCAAACTATATGAAAATTGAAACAAAAATTATTCTTCAACTTTCACAATCAATCAACAATGTTCTGCAATGAATGCAAAAGTTGGATGAAAAAACCAAACATGCAAACTTAAAGAACACAAAGATTTTCAAGTCTATATAATAGTTTGAAGGGTTCTCCAAATGATTCAGGAAACAACAAGCATTCAAACTAATAAAAAAGAGACTTGCATAATAGGATGACATATTTTGTGAAAGAATATTCTCAAACAGTTGTGAATAGCCTTCAACTTAATTGAATGGATTAGACTAGATAATTCTAGTTGTACCCATCAATCATATGAGATGGCGAAAAGGAGAAGATAAATTTCATAAATTTCAAAAGAATTTGAAGTAAAATCAATGATACATGCCTAAGACAGATCTAGAGTGTTGAAGGAGACCAGTGGAAATTGATTTGGATAAGTTTTTTGAAGGATACCTCTCCAAAATAGGGTTTCAAAGGGTTGGTCACTCCCTAGAAAGGGAGAGAGAGAGACTTGGTCGCTCCCTAGAAAGGGAGACAGAGCGACTTGGTCGCTTCCTAGAGAGAGGGAAAGGGTGACCAGAAGGTATGCTCACTCTTGGTTAGGCTAGGAGCAGAGATGGTCACTCCCCCAAGGAAGGAAAAGTGTGACTAGGAGGTCTTGGGTCATTCTATGAACACTAAGAAGGTGTGACCGAAACAGAGAAGAGGAAAAAATATAGATTTGGATGAGATCTATCATATCCAAGGTAGAGGTTTCTCTGACTAAACTCAGGAAAGAGTACAAAAAAGGTTGGCAATCAGATCAAGACACTTAAGTGGATAAATATCTTAAAAAGAGAACACATAAAGAAGGCAGAAAAGTACATAAAGGGCATTCCCTAGTATGGTCGCCAATCTATTGTAGGGATTTTGAGCCCTACAGGAGCTAAGCTCCCTTAGGTTTTTCTTATGCCTAACACAGATATAGATATGTAATCTATGGGAGTTTCAAGATCTGATCTATATGAAAAAGATAACTAGGAGTCTTTGTAGTGAGGAAGCATACTTGATTTCCAAAGGTTGTCCCTGCATGCTCCTGGTTGATTTCTTGTGTGAATATTATTCTCGCTCCGAGAGGCAGTGATCTACACACAATGAAGCAAGATCATTTACAAAATCAAAGTAGATGCATACAAATCAATGAAAAATCTACTAATATATTATAACACATAATTCTATTAAGTTTATCCAAATGAATACATGCAAACAAGTAAACAATTTAATAGAAGGAAACGTCTAGTACACCTTCTATTAATTATTGAAACAACATTACAACTTACAAATAGAGAAGTTGATGCCACAATCTCTTTCCAATTTCCTTGCCCAAATCTGGTAGCAGCATAAGTTCACTAGTTCTTTCCTCTCCCCTTTCCCATGGGAAACGGCTTGGTTCTTATAGGGCTTTATGGATAAGTCCATACGGTTAGTAGGATAAGATCCTTGAGCTCATAATGGAAGCCTTCTCGAGACTAAACCCCGAGAAATCCATGGAAGGTCTCATCTATTCCAACCAAGTCCAAATATGGGAGTTTCTAGGCGCGGTCGCTCCCTCAACACATAAAAAGAGCAATCAGTTGCTCCTTGGAAGGATAGAAAGGGTGACCAACCCTCTTGGTCTCACCCTTAATGAATGACAAGAGTGACCAAGGGGACCAAGGGGAAATTAGGCTCGAAACTCAGGGAAAAGGTGATGAAAACTATTGAGTTGGATAGGTGGCCTCTTGAGAGATAATGGATAAAGTGATCAAGTGATACCATTGTTGTGTACAAGATGTCCAATATGCATTGTGATGTTTTGATCACAGTGTGTTGTCCTTAAGTGTTGTAACGGTGTGTTTAGACAACACCTTGTGTCTTCAAAATTTTATTCCCTCTTTGATTATTTGTATTCCTATTTATCTATTCCGTATCAGGTTCCACCCAATTCTCCAACATGGTATTAGAGATGATGGTTTGAAACCTCACATGTTATCCATAAATCTTGTTGAGTCAGATCTATTGTGTGATTGACTCTAGATCGGTGGTTTGTTGATTGGAACTTATTGAAACATAAAACAAATTGTCCAGATATTGAAGATGGCTTTGAAAAATGATCCTATAATTATGAATAGATCAAATTATGCAATATGAGCATCAGACATGGAAACCCTATTGAAGAGTAAATAATTGTAGTAGTATATGAAGTCTGTGATTCCATATCCAATAGACGATCAAGAGAAGTTAGTTGTTGATGGAAAGAAGGATGAGGTTGTGGTGTTCATCATGACTTATATATTTTTGGACATTCATTTTCACCTTAGTGGAATCGATTGTCTTCATCAATTCTAGAATAAGTTAGAGTTGTTGTTTGGAAGAGTTGACGAAAGCCACATGATGCAGTTGGAGAAAGAGTTGATATCTCTCGATCCTCATTCTTTTGACATAATATAGTATTATCTAGCATGTGTGAAGGAACTCCAATTGAAATTGGGCGGATGTGGAAACAATTATCAGAATAAATATGGATAACTCATTGAGTTGTTTCTGATGAATTTGAGAAAACCATTCGACGTGTTCATTTTTAATTTCCACACCAACTGGTAGGAATGCAAGGAAGATGGTAAGGACTACAATTTTGAAGCTTTCTATGGTATTTTTATTACTGATCAGCACAAATTTCTTGAAGAAAGAAAGCTTGGTTGTAAACATCAAGCCCACTTTCTCAAGGGAAAGAGAAAGTTGAATCATAAGGAAAGAGGATCATTTGATACACCTACACAGAGACTTGGATGCCATGACCAGAAACCTAAAGAGAAAATGGATGCGCCCCATCAAAGTTGAAAAAATAATACATGTCAATACTATGGAAATACTCGACATGTAGAGAAGGTATGATACAAGAAAAGAGACTATTTAGAGGAGAAGGTTAAGCTCCTTGAAGGAGATGTGTCTATTGTTCACCTGACCCGCTGATAATTTCACCTTCCAAGTCAGAACTTATCAAGACTTGGTGTCTCATTCTACGCAAAATGAATGGGCAGTTGACTCTAAGTACACTCATAATATGTATAAGGATGCTTCCTTGTTCACATCCTTGAATGAAGCTGAGGAGAGGAATATTTAAGTTGTTGATGATTTTTTTCTCAATATTGTTGGTCAGGGTGATGTTTACTGTCGACATGGGAGAATTGTCGATGTTTATCATGTGCCAAATATCAGTGCTAATATGTTTCTTGTTGCTCATTTAACACAAACATGTGAGATTCTAAAATTTTGTCCAGATCGATTCTTTGTTTGATATTTGAAGAAAGGTTGGTCGATTGTCACCGGAGGGTTTCTCAACCCGAAGGACAGTCTGTATAAATCTTGTGATATGACTCGACCTCAAACTGAACCTATTGCTCTTGTTTCTCACACTAATGAGCAAATCCGAACTTGGAATGAACAACTCGAGGTTAGGGGCATAACCTCCCTAACCCCTCACATAGATAGAATAATATATTTTCTATGTAATAAAGGTTGACATTAGTTAATATGGCTTGTTTAATAAATATGAACAAGTCAATGTAAGAAGACCTAATAGAAGCTTTCATTTCTAAAAATATCTTCATCAAGAATGTTCTTTAGAAGATACAATTAGTATAAATAAGAGTAGGAGGCATGAGAAATCTTTGTCTTGCGAATTATTTGAATAGATCATTTCTCTGCTAGAGGTTGCCCCCTTGAAGAGGCAAGTGAACATTGATGCCATTTCAATAAAGGTGTCATTTTGGTGTTTTATTCTCTACATTCTATTGTTCTATTGGAAATGTTTGTTATATTCATCTTTCTTCTTAATATCACATAACCAGATGCATAAAAAGTGGTATCAAAGCACTTTCCTTGGCAGGAATTGTGGGTTAAACTTTTTCCAAGGTAGAGACGTGTTTTGACGTATTTAAACTATAGTGATATGTTGTTCAGTGCATAAATATGTGGTCAGGGAAGCACACACATAGGAAATACAAGAGGTTTTTAAGCTCATGTTTTTTGACACCCTTGTAACCTATGTTGGTACTCCTTTGAGTGGGATCGTATCATACAACACATGTATACATAATTGTGCTTCCATGTACCTCTATTATATCAGGGCCCGCCTAGGTATCCTAAAACCATCCATAGATCAACTGATCAACCACCTAACTGTTATAGTGCCAATAAGAATAGCACTCATAAAGATACTCTCTAGTACCTGGGTAATTGGGTAGTACAGCTAAGGGTATGTTCTAGCCTCCTTAGTTGGTTCCTTGAGATCTTGGGTCGAGTACTATTATTCGACCCTGGACGTATATCATAGAGCTATAGAACAGGGAAAACCCTTATCTATAGGCACCCTGAAACCCTAACCCTTGGGATGAAAATAGAACAAAAAAGGAACAGACGAGATATATTGCAAGTGCAACCTTGTGTCCTACATTAAGGTTGTGAAATTACTACACATTTTTTCCTGTTAAGAATTTGGGCATTTCAACAATGCAGTATTATTCAAATCAGAGTATAGCTCTGTGGGAGTGAAAAAAAATAGAGAGAAAGAAGGGAAAAAAAAAAAGTGGGGCATGTCAGCACCCTTATTTGAGCCCTTGGATTTCCCTTTTATCCCTGATCATTTTGATACCTATCATTTTTAACCTTTTTTTACCTTCACACACCCTTATTTGAGACCTATCTCATTACATTCCTTGTTTCTCCCTGATCGTTGTGAGACCTATCATTGTTAACTTTTTTTTAACTACCTGCACCCTTATTTGAGACCTGTCTCATAGGATTCCCCTTTTTTCCCTGATCGTTGTGATACCTCTCATTTTTAAATTTGTTTTACCCCGTGGACCCATACCATTCCTGACACTCTTATTTATTTCTTATCCCATTGGTGTCCTCTCATTGTCTTGATCATCATGGCACATATCATTTCTATGATTTATGGTCTGTGGACCCACCCCTAATCCCCTCATGGCTCCCACCCACTAAGAAGAAAACAATCAAAAACTAAATATTGACCTTACTACCCTTCAAGCCCAATTAAATAGGAACATGTTAGCCATTCATGAAAAAATTGAACACATCCAAGCCCAGCTCGGTAGCCAAATTGTTGAAGTCCATTCCACTCTCAATGAATTCATGAAAAAATTCCAAGGTCCTTCCTCTTCTGATTCACCTATCTATACTAAAGGTGTTGACTCCAACCACCCTCTACACTCTCATTCCAATTCCCTACCTCATGACCCCCATCCCCCTAGATTCAAGCTCAACAAGTTTGATGGATTGGATCCAAAAGCATGGGTTACTAGGATGGAATATTATTTCTCCCTGCATGGTATCAATGATGACTTAACCAAGCTTAGTTATGGAATTATCTATTTGGATTTGGAAATATGGCAATGGTGG
>SNQJ01S0236797.1:0-13797 GCA_010110895.2 Picea sitchensis | reverse complement strand
AAACAAATGAAAAAAGATGGAAACAAAATGCTTTTACTAAATGCAAAAATCAACAACTTTTCACACAAGAAAGACTTCTTTTCTTTTCAATTTTTCTAAGATTTCATGCAGAAAACATAAAGGAATTTCGCTCGACTAAAGCTACTTATGCTCTAAATGCACTGCAAAAACTTATGAACAAAAGACTTCTTCCTAGATATTGATGCAGAAACACAATCTTCCAACAAAGAAGAAAATGAAAAAGAAATATATATATATTTTTTTATTTAAGTGCTAAATGAAGCAACAAAGGGAAAATGCCAACAAGCACAAAACTAAGAAAACAAAACAAAATTCTGGCTTAAAGCGCAGATCGCAAGGAATCAGAGCAAAGATACGCAATGGTAATCAAGAAATAACCGACTCTTACGCTTGTCTAAAAACCATAAAACAATTTTTTTTCTTTTTTATCTTTTCTATCAACTATCAACTAAGAAAAAACAAGCTAAGGGTAAGAGGCCCTAACCTACTGACTGTTCAACCCTGGGCTCAAACACCTGAGAGGAACACTTCTCACCATAGGAGGGGATGACTGCCCCACCCTGATTGAAAAGAAACCTGTCAAGCACGCCTCTGTCACTGAAACAGCATGCGTGCAAACGCGTGCTGAGATACAACAGAGCGCGTGTACCTGCGGGCTGCACTTGCACAGACCTCATGTATGTATAAACCATAAGACAAAAATAAACACAGGTAGCCCAGACCAGGAAGAGGCCTCTGGTATTGAGAACCAGGGTCTCTTGAAGGCTTGGATGCTTCTTCTTAACAGAAAAGAAAAATAATTGCAAGGAATAAAAAAACGCAATAAAGCAAACTGAGACAAGACTGTGAACCAGCAAGACTCAGACAGGATCCAGAAAGCCCCCCGAGAATGTATAATTCTGACAAGGAAGAGGAGGACTGCCTCTCAAGCTTTCTGACTCCTACACGCTACTAAAACCTCTACAGCTAGCGTTCACACATAGGCTGCAAGAGATTAGGGCATGGGTTACACGCGTGCAGGCCTTCTGCAGGCTGTGTGTACCTCTATGTGTCCTGAAAATTGCCTTCAAGCAACAGTCAGGGAAAACTGGTATAAAGAACCAGGTTCCCTACTAGCTCAGGCCTTACAGAAAAAAGACAGGCAAAGAAACAGAAAATCTAATCTCTTAAACTACCCAAAAAATCAACTAAATCCGGAAACTGTAAAGAGTATCTTTTCCCCAGTGGAGTCGCCAATTTTGTTGTTGAGAAATAATACCCTACGGACTAGCAAACTAGGGTTAGGCTTGCATGCAGATTTTGACTGTAAAGAAATGACCTTTTAACCTACCACCCAAAACTTAAACCCCTCTTTCACGATACATGCATGGAAAGGAACTACTAACCTTTTTACTGATGTTTGGTGTAGATCCTCTGTTGCACTTTTGACCAGGGATGATTTTAGGGGCTAAATTTCGCTCGTGGGCTAATTTTCCATGGTTTTTCAAAAAACGAGATTCGTTATTTTAAAAACGATTCGCCCAAATTCTATAGGATAAAATTATTTTACCTTAAAAATCGCCAAAATTTTATAAAAACTGTATAAAATACTTAGAAATTTGAATATTTTTACAAAAATATCGCCAAACATTTATATTTGACATTAGAAGGATTAGTAAGATTCACCAAGGTTTCTACATTTTAAAATAAATTTTTATCCTTAAAATCATCCCTACTTTTGACCGCTTGCTTGCGCTACTCCTTCCAAAGTTATCCTGCAATCAAAACAAACAACGACGCATGCATGCTACTTTTCTACTTGAGGGTTAGAAATTAAGCATAAATTACACAAACCACATATAACTCATGCATTGGGATGGGAAAAGTATTCTTTTATTATCTTCAAAATGAATCAACTTACAATAAAAGTCGAGACTGGCCACTGCTCCTTGATCCTGATCCTGGGCTCCTCCTCTTCTTTTTTCCTCCAACTTCTTTGCGTTAATTCTCCTTAGGCTTGAGGAAAGGCTAAAGGGTTGGGACAAATTGATTCGGCGAATGGGCAGAGTTTCTTCGCTATAATTTTCCTCTTCCAAATAGTACCCCTACCCCTTCTTTTATAGGCTAGAAGGATCTAGGGTTTTGGACAAACTCTCGGCCATGCATGGCCGGGAGTTTCAGTTAACTGACCCATAGCTTTTTGTCCCGTCGGCAACTTTCCATTTTTGTGTTTTGTTAGGTAAACGCGGGTTGTAGTAGGCCTTCCAGCGTTCACACGCGTGCAGTAGNGGTTGTTCAACAAATGTTTTGGCAATGAAGGGATATGAGTTGGCCTAATGCCAGGTAAGCATGTGTGGTGAAATTTAAGGTTATAACACCGATCTGTGATTACAAACCCTAATAGATCACTTAACAGTTGTGATTCATCATTATTTAACCTTAGTTTACAACGCAGATGGATCCTACTTATAGCACAACGCAGTATTCAACGAGATCAAATATATTCAAGCACTAAGCATATCAACATAGATCAGATCTAGCATCTTATTCCCATCGTTAAGCACTAAGATATCATATCATCATCATGTAACATACATCACTGCACTAAGTATTAATCATATGAATAAGGAAACAACCATAATGCACGAAGAAAGCATAATACACAAAGAAACCACAACACAGGATATACCTGGTTCACCCCTAGCTTGGGGCTACGTCCACCAACTCTTCTTCTCTTTTATTGCCTTCTGTCAATCTTCTACATGTATAGATAAATGAGATCTTACTCCGCATAGGAAAATAGATGTGCGTGCACTTCGCTAGATCCTCCTTCCCTGAGTTACAACACAAAGCCTTTTCATAGTCTCTTACAATCACTTGTACTTATCTCTGCAAGTTCTCAACATAACATGCATGGAGCATATACAATTGGTACTTAGCACTCAACAAGGTACCAAAAAACCTTCTCCAAAAACCCTCCTCTCTTCACATCGCCTAGACTTCTATTTATATATTACAAAAAGGGTCTAAACATGGGTAAACCCATGGGCTGACATCCCCATACCCGTTACATAGCCCAAAACCAAAAAATCCCTAACCAAGGGGCCGAGATCTCGCGATCTCTGCTTCAACTTGCGCTCCACCTTCGACAGCTTGTCGAAGTCCCAAAATAGGTCAATCATGACCAAGTATCCTCAAACTTTGGTTGAGAGCCAATAGGCCCCCAACACTCACCTATGACTCATTCTGAGTCACTCTGATCTGGGTAGTTCTGCCTCAAAATCCTCGAGCTTGGCTCAAGTTGCTTCAACCTGTTGCTGCGCCAAGGCCTCTTGCTCGGTGAACTCTTGGATAACTGCTTCATTGATAGGTCCTTCTAAGCAATGTTCAACTGCAGTGATGACTTGTTCTAGTTCTGCTCCTCGGCCTTCAATCTCCACGAACAGTTGACAAGCCTCATTTTGAATTGGTTGGAGCCTCTGAGTCACTTCCATGACTCTCCTATGAATGGTGTGGACCTGCTATTGAGCAATGCATTGTTCTTGGGATCGCTCCATTCTCTCAACTACTGACAGGGGCTTCAACTGTGCTTGTACTATTGTTGCTTACTGCTTTGCCTCCTGGAGATGTGACTCCAGTGCTTTTAGTTCAGGGTCTTCAGTAAGTCACTCGTAGGTTTGTGCACTTCTGATACTTAGCTGTTGAAATTCCAGAGAGAATGCTCTGATCCTCCCAACTTTTCTTCGAGCAGTGGATTCTCTTTGGTCTTGTACATCCTGCGGGGTACTTGGCATTGTTCGTAGCTCCAAATCTGCAATTTTCTGTTGAAGTTGTTGAATAAGTTCCACAAGCTGTGCTACTTGATGCTCTATTGGTTCTTCCACCTTTTGATCTAAGCCTGTCATAGAGCAAAGTGCTTTGCTGACTGCTTCTTTGACTTCGAGATGCTCTGCGAGTAACTTCTCTTTCTTTTTCTTGACTTGCACTCTCTCCTCTTTGAACTTAGTGTGGAGGTCATCTTTCTCCTATTGCACAACTCGATGTTGCTCTACCATTTCCTCTTGTGCTTGCTTTAGGGCCACTGTAGCCTGTTCTTTCTCTTCTTTTGATCGACGAAGGCGAGCTTCGGTTGTGTCAGCTATTCTGTGGATTTGGTTAGGCTCATCTCTAAACTCTGGCTCTTCTGATGGCAGGGGCGTAGTTGATACTGTGCGAATGGATTGAAGGGCCTGCTATACCCCTTTGAGTTCTGCCTCAATCCTATCATACATGGCTGCTTGTTTGGCTTCAGTGTTCTACAAGAGGTCTTGTGAGGCATCTGATATGGCTGTGATGATGAATTCAAAGTCATCAAGCATGAGTACAATATACAACTTAGTCTTGGTGGCTTTGGACTTCTTCCATGAAGTAGGCTTCGTGGGAGAAACCTTTCTTTTCTTGGAGGGATCAGTATCATCAACGGGATCCCTAGGCAGTGTTACTTCACCTTGCTTCTGCTGATCTTCTTTTCCATTGGTCTCTTCTCTATCTATATTTGTATTGGTTGTTGATCCTACTACAATATAGGCATTAGAAATGCTCTTATGAGATTTATTCTCCTAGTAAATAGTCATTGACATTATCCTATTGTAAAACTATAAACTAAAAAATAGGATCTACATGAGTACTTTGTGTGCTTTAAAAAGACACTGGAAATATTGTATGAGGGTCGATTAGTTGGGCATTCAAGGACCTTTTTGTAAAAACTCCACTGTAGGACAAGACTATATTTCATACTGGTAATAAATGACAAAAGCATGTTGATCGTCAGATATTTTTTCATATATTTATCTATTTCTTTTCTTACTTGAATACATTTATTCTGTTGCAATGCATATGATTCCTTAATTGTGGGTGACACAGTGAAATTTTTACTGTTTTTGTTCATAATTAAGATTTTTTTTCAAGTACATGTTCTTGTTTCTTAATGATATTTTGAAATAAGAAATCCATGTGTGAGTTGACAAAATAGATACTCACATACCTTCCTTTATTTTCTTACCTTACCATCTGATCTATTAAAGTGTCAACCATTTACTAAGCCAGTGGGATGTTTTACTTGCTTTATTATTGAGTTATATGTTTTATTAAATCCTTGAACCATCTTTCAACCATTTTCTAAAAAACCCATTAAAAAAAACCCTTCATAAATACCATTGAAATAACTTGATGATGCTCTAGCTTTCCCTCTCATAGTCAAGTGCAACTTTAGGGACTAACATCTTTTGGCACCATTGCCAGGGAAGAAGGAATGAAGATATTTTCCCTAGGAGAATGACAAGATCATATCTAAATCTTGATGGTGGACAAGAATTTGGAAAATTACATACGACTGTGTATTTTTCACCTGGTGACTCCTCTGTAGTAATTCTGACACCTAAAAGAGAAGGAAAAGAACTTAAAACTCCTCCAACTTCCTCATCCTCTACAAACAAACAAGTGACCAGAAAAAACCTAGATCCTAAGCCTGTTGTAGCAGTGTGAGATCCTAAAAATTTATTGAGAAAATCTAAAAACACTCCTGGACAATATTCTCTTTGAAAATAATTTTT
The DNA here is from genome assembly GCA_010110895.2 of Picea sitchensis. Taxonomy (NCBI): domain Eukaryota; kingdom Viridiplantae; phylum Streptophyta; class Pinopsida; order Pinales; family Pinaceae; genus Picea; species Picea sitchensis. The sequence continues at coordinate 8,206 of SNQJ01S0236797.1, read as the reverse complement.
TTTCCTACAAGTACTCAAGGACAGTCTTATGAAACTATCAACATCTTTCCAATTGAAGAATTTATTCCTTAGGGTGAAACAAAGCCTATTGTCGAGCCTTCAGCTATTTCTTTCCCTTCAACTATCTTAGAATTGAATTTAGATCAATGGAAATTATTTGTTGAGCTCATTGAAGAAGAACAAACAAATACCTTATCTATAGCCAAAGCATTGAAAGACTTTCCCAAAGATATTAAAAGTGAACTAGATACACTCTCATCATCACCTCAATCCATTTCTTCTGAAGAGAATAAACCACATTATTATTCCTTTGAAAATCCTTTGTCTCTGGAACCTTCAACCTACTTTGGTTTAGATAAGAAACCTCTGATTTATTCAGTTGAAGATCAAAAACTTATATCAGCCCAACTAAGTTGCTCCACCCAGAGAACTATTTCTCTTTCTACATCACTAGTTCTACTCACTCCTACAGTTCAAACACCCATTGTGATAAATATGGATGTGAATATGATGGATGCAATTGTTGTAGCCAGATATGAACCTTTAAATTTACCACAAGTTTTGTATGCCTTTCCCACCTAATGATTATATGAAGTATTTTCCAAGATTCAATGGAGAGGGAGAATTTACTATTGAAGAACACTTAATCTCTTTCTACAGTTTTGCAGATAATTTTACTGTGGATCATGCAGATGTTTGGATGAAAATTTTGGTGCAAAGTTTATATGGAGAGGCAAGGAAATGGTTTACAAGCCCGCCTCCCAATTCAATTATTGTTATTGATGCATTGGATGCTACATTTTTAAGACACTAGGGAGATAGGAAAGATTACTTGTATTACATCACTGAGTTTGGTGCTTTGAAAAGAAAACAAGGAGAATCTATATCTGATTTTACCAAAAGATTTAATAAAATGTATAGTAAAATTCTAGATGAAATCAAACCCACAACAACATCATCCAAAATTACTTTTTCCAATGCCTTTGATGCTAAGTTTTCTCTGTTGTTGAGATAAAGAAGGTCCACTACTCTAATTCTAATGTAGGAAACAACCATTGAAGTATAATGTAACATATTAGCAGCAGAGAAATTGAAGTCTAGTGGTGATAGAGACATGAAAAAGCAAAGAGAAGAACTCCCTTCTTCTTCTTCTCATACAACATATGATTCTAAGATGCATGAAATGGCCAAAATGTTGAAAATCTTAACATCTAAAATGGCTAGTCTGAATATGGAAACAAAACAACCTAGTAGACCTACACAGGAAGGTGGATACATAAATCCTAACCAGTTTAGGAGGCCTAACAATGTCCTTCAATTTTTTCCCAGAGAAAGGAGAAATCAAGAAGATCATAAAGTTTTTCCTCCTTTTCAAAATAATGCAGTCGAAGAAGTTGAAGAAATTTGTGACACTGAAGAAGATTCTACAGTGAATTTAAATGATACATAATTACCTCCCACTCATTTAACACAACAAGATTATGAAGATGCTCTTATACTAAATCAGTTTTAGGAACAGGATGATGAAGAAATTATCCAGAAAGAACCTAAAAGAAAAAAATATGATCTTAGGTCCAGATCAAATACACCAAAGGTGGATATACCTGTTCCAACTAAAAAGACTAATGCTCCAGTTAAATCATGGGCCAGTAAAGAAAGTTAAGGGGTTAAAATTGATCAACAACAAAAAAAACGTGTCAAGGTTAGCACTATAGAGGTGAAGGAAATCGAGAAGCATGTTTCTTCTTTCAGTTTGGAAAATGAAATTAATCAAATTAAAATCCCCATAACTCGGGTAGAATTGATGAAAACTGATCCTTTTAGAAAATCGGTTCTCAAAGCATTGCAGCCTCCTTTTCATGTTACTTTTTCAGATACTATAAATCTTGAAGATGAAAACCCTGCCATAACCATTGGACCTCATATTGAAGACATGTCTGATGCTTCTCCTCCCTTATACATATCTCTGAACATTCATGAAAAATTATTACATAATTATCTAATGGATTCAGGAGCTTCACGCAATGTCATGCCAAAAGTGGTAATGGATTAATTAGGTTTAGACATCACTAAGACTTATCTAGACCTATATTCATTTGAATCTAGGAAAGTTGAATGTCTGAGAGTCATTAAAGACATGTTTGTTACTTTATCTCAGTTACCTATGAAAAGTGTGGTGTTGGATGTAATTTTGGCTGACATACCTCCCAAATTTGGTATGCTTCTGTCAAGATCATGGGCAAAAAAAGTAGGAGGCACACTACAAATGGATCTCAGTTATGCTACCATACTTGTGTTTGGTGGAGAACATCAAAGACTATATAGGGAAGTGAGGTTGGCTTAATTGGTAAGTGATCATGATAATCCTGGTAATCATCCCATATATGTTGTAGAAGAAGAACTTGGTTCTTCTGTTTTTCACATTGGTGACCAGATAGATGAAATAGTAGTCAGAAAAATCATACCTACAGTTGAAGAAAACATAGAAAACCTAGTCTGGAAAATGTTCTTTGATGGGGATTGTTCCAAAGAAGGATCTGGGGCTAGGATTGTTTTTATTTCTCCTACCAAAGAAGTTATTCCTCTGCCATACAAACTGGAATTTGATACAACCAACAACATCAATGAATATGAAGCTCTACTGGTAGGATTGAAAGCTGCGAAAAATATGGGCATAGATAAAATTTCTTCTTTTGGAGATTCAAAGATTATCATCCATTAGATAAAAAACATTTATCAAACCAAACAACATAGGTTAGAATATTCTTTAGCACTTGCAGCCAGTAATTCCAAAACTCCCATTTTTCCCAATTTAAGGTTTGAGATTGAGGTAAGACACAAACCCTCAATACCAGATAACATAAAAAATTGGAAAGTTTTCAAAGATGATCAGGAAATTCAAAGGTTTTTGGAGACCATTGATGAGTTTTATAATATCTCCATAGATCAGGATAATGAAAATGATGATGTGGAAATTCATGCTGCAAACATCCTTCAAGATAGTATTGCTAGTCATAAAATTATTGAGTTAAAAACAAATCATCTGCCAAAGGGCATGGTTCCACTTGAGAAATTATTTGACTCTAATAATGTTTCAAGAAAATATGTTATTCAAATAGAGGAGGCTGAAGTGGTAGACTATGATATCAGTCCAGATTCAAATCACAGGAAGGTGCAATTATCCATAAATTTTTCAGAAAAACAGAGAGACGGGTATGTCAATTTGATGAAACAGTTTTCAGATGTTTTCTCTTGGTCTTATGAAGACCTTAATGTTTTTTATTGTTGGCACAGGGGTAGACCCGAGGTTCAACACTTCAACAATGCATCAATAAAACCCTAACTATTGGCCCTTTCGACAACACCTGCGAAGCATATGAAGTCTCACCCGAGGTAGAGAAAGGGGTGGTTGCAGGACTCCAGTGTCTACAACCTTAGCTGGGACACCGATATGTGATTACAAACCCTAACAAAACACTTAGCAGTCGTTATTCATCATTATTTAACCTTAGTTTACAACGCAGATGGATCCTACTTACAACACAACATAATATTCAATGAGATCAAATATATTCAAGCACTAAGCATATCAACATAGATCAAATCCAGCATCTTATTCCCATTGTTATGCACTAAACTATCATATCATAGTCATCTAACATACATCAGTTCACTAAGAATTAATCATATGAATAAGGAAACAACCATAATTCCCAAATAAATCATAATACACAAAGAAACCACAACATAAGATATACGTGGTTCACCCCCAGCCTGGGGCTATGTCCACCAACTCTTCTTCTCTTTTATTGCCTTCTGTTAATCTTCTACATGCACAGGGCCATGAGATCTTACTCTGCATAGGACATGAGATCTGTGTGCACTTCGCTAGATCCTCCTTCCCCGAGTTACAACACAAAGCCTTTTCACAGTCTCTTACAATCACTTGCACTTAGCTCTGTGAGTTCTCAACATAGCATGAACGAAGAATATACAATTGGTACTTAGCACTCAGTAAGGTACCAAAAACCCTTCTCTAAGAACCCTCCTCTCTTCACATCTCCTAGAACTCTATTTATATATTACAAAAAGGGTCTAAACATGGGTAAACCCATGGGACAACATCCCCATACCCGTTACATAGCCCAAAACCCAAAAATCCCTAAACAAGGGGCCAAGATCCCGCTATCTTCGCTTCGAATTGTACTCCACCTTCGGCAGCCTATCGAAGTCCCAAAATAGGTCAATCATGACCAAGTATCCTCAAAACTTGGTCGAGGGCCAACAAGACCCCAACACTCACCTGTGACTCATCCTGAGTCACTCTGATCTGGGTAGTTCTGCCTCAAAAGCCTTGAGCTTGGCTCGAGATGCTTCTACCTATTGTTGTGCCAAGGCCTCTTGCTTGGTGAACTCTTGGATAAATGCTTCTTTGAAAGGTCCCTCTAAGTGTTGTTCAGCTACAGTGATGACTTGTTCCATTTCTTCTCCTCGGCCTTCAATCTCCGCGAATAGTTGGCAAGCCTCGTCCTAAATTGGTTGGAGCCTCTGAGTCACTTCCATGACTCTCCTCTGAATGGGTTGGACCTACTGTTGAGCAGTGCGTTGTTCATGGGATCACTTCATTCTCTCAACTGCTAACAGGGGCTTCAACTACGCTTGTACTATTGTTGCTTGCTTCTTTGCCTCCTGGAGTTGTGACTCCAGTGCTTTTAGTTTAGGGTCTTCAGTAAGTTGCTTGTAGGTTTGTGCACTTCTGTTGCTTAGCTATTGAAATTCCATAGGGAATGCTCTGATCCTTTCAATTTCACTTCAGGCAGTGGATTCTATTTGGTCTCATATGTCCTGCGGGGTACTTGGCACTGTTCGTAGCTCCATATCTACGATTTTCTATTGAAGTTGTTGAATAACTTCCACAAGATGCGCTACTTGATGCTCTACTAGTTATTCTGCCTTCTGATCTAAGCCTGTCATAGAGAGAAGGGATTTGCTAACTGCTTCTTTGACTCCAAGCTGCTCTGCAAGCAATTTCTCTTTCTATTGCTTGACCTGCACTCTCTCCTCTTCAAACTTGGTGTGGAGGTCATCTTTCTCCTATTGCGCAACTCGGCGTTGCTCTACCATTTCCTCTTGTGCTTTCTTTAGGGACAGTGTAGCCTGTTCTTTCTCTTCTTACGCTCGACGAAGGTGAGCTTCGGTTGCGTCAGCTATTCTGTGGAGTTGGTCAAGATCATCTCCCAACTCTAGCTCTTTTGATGGCGGGGGCACAGTGGATACTGTGCGTATGGATTGAAGGGCCTGCTGTACCCCTTTGAGTTCTGCCTCAATCCTATCATACATGGTTACTTGTTTGGCTTTAGTGTTCTGCAAGAGGTCTTGTGAGGCATATGATACAGCTACAATGATGAATTTGAAGTCATCGAGCATGAGTACAATCTGCAGTTTAGTCTTGGTGGCTTTGGAATTCCTCCGCGAAGTAGGTTTCATGGGAGAAACCTTTATTTTCTTGGAGGGATCAGTCTCATCAATGGGATCCCTAGGCGGTGTTACTTTTCCTTGCTTCTACTGATCTTATTTTCCATTGGTCTCTTCTCTATCTACTTTGTCATCACCTCCTTGTCTAGGTGATCCTGAAGAGATTTCATATGATGTACTACTCAAGTTTTGTACTTATTCGGTCTTCTTCCTTCTGTTGGTTCCAGGTGTGTCATGTTCTTCGTGAGTGGCCTCCGAGCTGCCAATTAGTTTAGGATAAAAAATTTCTACAGGGTCAACAAGGATAAGAAGCTCTGTAGACTAGTCCTTAGTTATCTCTTCGAGGTACTCCTCTATGATCTTGTTGTATGACTGGAGCTCCTCTTTGTGCTTGTCTGCGCGCGCAGTGATATAAATAAAATGTTGATCTACGCAAAACTTCATGAGAGGTCTGAACCGGTGTAGGGTGTTCGACGTCATGCGAGGGATAACCATAATATCCCTCTTTAGCTGGAGATAGTATGTGTGAAATACTACGTTTGACTGCCATTGTTTACCCATATCGCTCGAGTACTAGAGCATGGTGAACTTCGCAGCGAGTGGCTCGAATAGCTCAATGTCTGGGAAGGTCACACCTTCTGGCATCTCCCAAGAAGTAAACACTATGAGGATCAGTAGCCAGCTAAAATGGAACTCATAGCCTTTATCCCGAGCTTCTCGACAATCCAATTCTATTTGGTTGACTAGTTACTTCACCCAGTTCATTTGGAGTCCTTCTACACATTTTCTGACGAGGTCAACAACGAATCCTGTGACTTGCGTAGGTCTGTTCTTTCTCACCAACTTTCCTGCGATTAGCTGGGAGGCCAGGTGCATTGTGCCATTCTAGATAGAAGCTACCTTGTAGCCTCACATCCCCTTTTCTACATCACCATATGTGTCTTTAATTCTTTGTGCCAGGGTGCAATATGCAACCTTCCCTGTGTAGAAGTCCTGTGGGTCGGGTCCCTGCATGCTCAATCCGGTGATCCTATGGATCAACGTCGGATCGACTGTGATGCATCTATATAGACATAGATAGCCACCATGGTAACATGATAGCAGGAGCTTAACACATGCATTAACCTTTTGGTGCCTTCCAAAATGTGGAATCTTCATCACATTCAGGATGGTGGAATACACGAGGTTCATAGTCCATGGTTGGGGGATTATTTATGAGTTTTTCCCCTTCTTCCTAGTCAAATATCTATGAGGAGTGATCATATTGTGGTTCTTGCGGTCCCCTAGGCTGAAGTTGCTGAATTTTAATGTCGCGATCTTATCCTGCTATGTTCTAACTGCATGTATCCCCTTCGGGAGGTACACAGTAACCATGGTGTAATCAAAGTCCCTCAAGACACTATCACGACTCACCGTGCTAGCCAAAGTCAGGATGTAGTTGGGTAGGATAGTCAGGATTAACTTCATGTTTTCCAAGTCATCTCGATGCTTGGTTGTTTTCTCAGCTACAACTCAGGATGGTCTAGATCTACGAGAAATCGATGGGGAGGCTTGCGCTCCTCTCGTCAATGAGGCTTTAATACCTGCGGACATTAATTTTTCATCCATTAGATCGATGAGAACTTCTTCAACTGACTTCTCTATGGCGTTGAGTTCATCTGACATGCATGCTCATATCGGATGACTCAGGTGGATGAATGAGTGCTCAAAGCAATAGAACATGTGTCGATCTCAATAAACACAGCATGATAGAAATGAATTGGATTAGATACAATTCACAAAAGTGTTTTCAGTGCAACCGTCAATGCAATAAGTAGACAACGATTTAACAAATCTCTCCAATGTACGAGAGGTCTTCATCAATGTGGTTCTGTTCATTGTGACGCGGTCCTAACAGCCTGATGGCGAGCTTTCTAGCCATAATTGTTGTTCTAATCGTTCGGGGGCATCGGTCTAATGATCATAATGCCTTCAACAACTATATTTATTTGCCATGGCTAAGTGCCATGTTGCGTTGTTCTGATATCCCGACGAAGTTCTAGTTTTGCAAACCTTCCTTCTGCGAAGTCCCATTTGGAACATTCTGCAACTTTTCTATTTTTTCTCTCTTCTTGCTGAGCTTTCTAGCCTTCTTCCCTGTAATGTTTGTCTCGGTATTCCTCTTTCCATTCTGATTCTTATCTCATTTTGGCATAGTAACTTTGCCCTGTTGAAATTCTTCCATAGGGTTTAAGGGAAATATTTCTTCTTTGTCTGGAGTAGGTGCTTCACTCTTCTATGAGTCTTCTTGTGTTCTTTCAACTTCAACATCCAAGTTTTTGGTTCTGAATAGCTTTGATCTATTCTCATGTTCTTCAATCAAGTGTGCTATCCTCCTAGTCATGAAATCTTTTAATTCTTTCTTTTTCTGTTCTAATACTTCCTCTTCTTTTCTTCTGGCCTGATCCTTCTCAATCCAAGTTTTTCCTAGTAACATAGAAAATAGGGCGTTGTTCTCAATAAATTTAACAACCTCAAAATATTCTTTTGTCGAAGTTCCATGAGCACTCATAGATATCTGGGTGACTCTTCCACATAAGGTTATCAAATTTCCTCTAAATAATCCTATTCCTCCCAAGGAAGGAATCATAGCAGGCTTTCCTAAAATTTCCCAGGTTCTTTCTGTGATGATATTCACCTATGTTTCTTCATCCAGAACATAGTCAATGTCGAAGTCTCCTATTCTTGTTTC
>SNQJ01S0236795.1:0-11465 GCA_010110895.2 Picea sitchensis | reverse complement strand
TTTTAAACTAATTTTTTTTACTGGAGGAATCGATAACTTGCGGTTCTCGTACTTGTGTGACAAGTGGTCGATACCCGTCCACTACCACTATAACCCGAGGTGCAACACACAACCCCCAAGCATGAAACACAAGTAAATCCGGGTGAAAATCGAACTTGAAACCTCCTTTACATATTTCCCTCTATTTACACGACACTTGCCAATCAATCTACACCCCTACAGACATTAAATTATTAAATATAAATATTAAATACAAATTATAATTTATGATTTTACACTTTGTAACAACCATACACTTCAATATAATATACAAAAACTTTTATACTTCGTATAAACCATATACTTATCCGATATCAATATTAATGTGCTAGCCATTTCGTATAACCAGTCATAAAACAACGCCAATACAAATAACTAATTTCTTATTAGAAATAATGTTATTTTATATTTGAGTTTTAAAAAAATCATTTTTCTATTCATTTTTGTATCGTAAAGAATGTTAAAATTATATTTTTCAATATATTTAATTTTTATATAGGATTTGTAAATGTATAATCTGATTCACTCTTGTAATTTCTTTTAAATCTAAAAATATATATTTTAAATGTACCTCCTTAATACGTAATTTCCCCTTTTTTTATAAACGTCAAAAATGTAATTTATTTTATAAATACATGCCCGTAACGCCTCTTTATTTCTGAGTTAGAATGACTCATACCAAACGCTCTTCATTCTTTATAAGTCGAGACCCTTGACTTCGTTGTATGTAGTATTTAGAACTATTTTTAAATTTTTTTTTTAGCATTTCAAGTTAATTGGGGTGTTGTCAGCTGAATACATTCACCCATCCATGATTTTTGTTTGATGAGTATTTTATTGGAAGAAATGTCAGAGTTTGATTACATATATTGTTTATATATATTGCTAGTTATATATACTTTGTAGAAAAACATATTATATTAATGAGGTTTAATTATACATGTTACTATTCCAAAAAGACATTCATTAGGGTTTTTTTTTTCAAAAACGTCCATTCTATATTCTACTCATAAAAACAATCTATACCAAAAATATTTCTACCTTAATGACCTTTGACAAAATGGGCTCATAATTCTTCTTTCACATTTACATTAACATAAGAACTCATCTTTTTTTTGGTTGGTAAGTAGCTATTGTATTAAATATAAAAAGAATATACAGAGAGAGCATAACAGATCCCCCCGAGAGACCATGATAGTCTCTGGGCAACCAAAAAAACCTGCCCCTAAGGGGAAACCAAGCCAATAAGTTGTTCATGAGTTTAAAAGACTGAAAAATAGTTGTTTGAAAATGTTCATACTTCTGCCTAATTGTGGCTAGCTTATGAATGTCTAGATAACAGAGACAAAAAGAGAAACTAAAACCAAAACATCTTCCATCAATGATCATGAGAAACTTGAGGGTGAGTAGCAGTAGAAACATTCCTTTGGGCAACGACATTTGAAGATTTTGGACCAGAGTAGTGTCATTCTGGGGGAGTGATGCAAGAGCATCTCTTCACGTCAGCCAGCCAGCTAGCTAGCCACGTCAGCGAATTCAAATTGCGCGTTGAAGAGAGGCGCAACCTCATTTGGAATCTGAATTTAATGTAATTAAATGTTTAAGCCGGTGAGCTGTGAAGCCGTGCCTTTGCGCAGGTTGTAGATAAGAAGGCCTTTAATGTTTGTAAGGCTGAGATCTAGATCCGATGCTGGACTAGACAACCCATTCAATGTAATTGAATAGGGTAGGTAGATTGGAGGGAAGAGCTTGAAGAGCCCCCTCAGGTAAAAAGAGATTTTTAGTATCTCATTGTGTGTGTGAGAAGTTAGAGAGTAAGAGTAGTAAGTAGAGATAGAGAGAGTCTGCGAGTAGAGAGCAGAAGGGAGAAGAGCCGAGACCTTGTTACAGGTCGTGCTCAGGAACACCTTGTAAATACAGGCATTTGCCATTTTAATATAAACATAAGCAGTTTTTCTTGCATATATTTTTGTGTTATGTGGATGTCTGTGAGTGTTCTTCATATGATAGAAATGTATGTTGTAGATGTATACTGTAGGATTTCATTTGCAGGAGTGTGTGTGATTTCAGGTGAAGGTCTTTGAGGTTTCATGCCAGGAGGGCGTGACAGAGTACTGCGGTCTCTGAATACTAGTGCACAGAAGCACTTCTGAATTTTGCGGGTTCAGACAAAGACGTGCTGCGGCACAAGAACTGGAGTCAACAACTCAGGGAAGACCTCAAGGTTGCTAAACACCTTGGAGGCTAGGCTATGGGAGAAAACACAGTTGCAGACAGAATCTCTGGGGAGTTCTGTGAGCTCTGCCAAGTGGGCATTGAGCATATGCATAGTGGTGCATTGAAAAGAACTCTGTTGTGAGTTCTTAGGAAGTCAGAATCACTGAGGATTCTTGACACTCTGCCAGGAGGGCATTGAGCACATGCACAAAGCACAGGGGAAGAACTCTGTTGTGAGTTCAAGGAGAACCAGAATCACTGAGGATTCTGAGAGCTCTGCCAGGTGAACATTTGAGCTAGTGTGCAGACATGCACAGGGAAAAGAGAACTCTTTGAGTTCTGGAATTTAGAGAAAGAATCCACTGAGGGATCTTCACAGGGTTGCTTAACACCCTGCAGACTCAACAAGAAGTTGCTTGAGGCAAAGGATAGCTAGGAGGGCATCCAAGTATTCTCCATATGTGGGAGAAGAAAGAAGGACAAACTCCCTTAGGGGTCTGGGTGTTTGACAAGCTCAGGAGAGATAGCACTGTGTGTGCATGAGAATACTCTGCAGGGGCACAGGAGTTGAAGAAATCTTTAAGGGTTCGGAAGAAGGATAAGCTAAGGAGGATCAACGTGTTTATACGCGCGGTGAAGCTCCAAGAGTGAGGAGTTCGCAAAGTAGAAGGAAGGCCAAGGTTGAAGCCTCTGGAAGATTGAAATTCTTCCAAGTCTCGGAAACGAGTGTGCAAGATCAGGAGGGAGAGCACAACAGTCGTCGGATTGGCTGGAGAAAAGAGATTTGGACCGTTGAAGATTTCACGTCCAGGAAGGAAGCTCAGGAGTAAGCGCACAGGAAGAAACGATCTGCACCGTCGGATCTAGATCGAAATCCCGTCAGCCGTCAGATCTGGAAAAGGAGCGAGGGGGTTACGACCGGGTTTCCAAGGTGCAAGCCAAGGAGATTTGGGGACCGTCGGATGTTCCCATAGATACCCGTCAGTCGTTGGATTGACTGGAGTTGCATGAGGTTTAAACTTCGTGAACAACATAGGTGAAGTCCCGAAAGGATTGACTTATCGAGATACCGGAAATTGGGATATCAGAGTTCTCGAGGTTGAGAGATCGAGGCTTTATAAGTCCCAAAACGACGAAAGAATCGTAGCCGTTGATTTGAGGAAGGACGCATGTTGCGCGATCATCCAATTCGGAGATCTAGGCATTGGGATTCGTGGAGGCGAGAGTCCTGAAACAGGCGTCGGGATATCGGAACTTCATCCATCGGCATATCGAGAGTCTCGAGGACAGGAGATCGGGGATTTCCATGGAAAAAATCCCGGAATTGATCTGAGCCATCCGTTTATGGGGATACGTGGCAGAGATCGAGCGACCCATCGGTATATCAACTACCGGGGGTTTGAGTTGACAGAGGATTTCTGTCATCGGGGTATCGAAAAATCCGAAATCGCGAGATCAGATCTAGACCGTCCATCTTGAGGAGACACGTGGAGGAGATCTAGATTATCGGGGAAAGTCCCGATAGAAAGACAAATCAGCGCATCGGGGTTCGACGTTTCGCGAATCATGAGGGCAAGACTTCTGGAGCATCAAAAGTCGCAAAATCGCGAGAAGCGATCAGGACCGTCCATCTTGAAGGGACGCGTGGCAGTGATCGAGGCCTTCGGGAAAAGTCTCGATAGGAGAGTCACATCGGGAAATTGGGAAATCGGGAATCCCGTGGACAAAGTGTCTATGCATTTCGACATAGGAAAGTCCGAAACCCCGATAGGAGATAAGGTTGCGGTCTTGTGAGATAGTGGTCACGTGGGCCAAGAGTTTAGCCAGGAGGGCTAACACGTAAAAGTGCGTATAGGCGAATTGGCTCATCGGAGTTCGGGAGTTCGAGAGGAAAGGGAACTCTTGTCATCGGGAACCAAGAAACCCCGAAACCCGAATTTACATTGGGAAAGCTCACGGTTAAGTGCAGAAGAGCCGTGCAGGTGAGTAGAAGGACCTGTGGATCGGGTTTTCATCGGAGATTCCAGAAGGGAATCAAATGAGCCGCTTCGGCTCAAGGAGACAGAAGGATCGATCCTGTGGGCGGACGTAGTAGACGCGCCTGTCAGCAAGTGGTATCAGAGCCTGATTCTTGTCTGTATATTTCAGGCAAGGGAGGCAAAGGAAGAAGACAGAGTACTGAGGCTCTATGGAAATTGTTTGCAGGTAGGAAACAATCCATAAGAAGTCAGGAGGACTGTAGGAGAGGCTGAAGCACTCAGATTGCAGAGTGAAAGCAACAGGTTTGCTAGGAGAGGAGACAAAGACAACAACATGGCTACTGAAGGCCGTAGGTATGATGGAAGGAAAAACTCAGAGCTATGGAGCCAAAAAGATATAGATGAAGAGCTTGCTGATATAAAGAAAGAAATAGAAAAGCTTGCATTGCGGATGCAGTAGAAAGAAAAACCGAGATGGGTGTATGAATGGCCCATGAGGAAGGCAAAAGAAAAATGGCCAGTCAAGGAGTTGATAGTCAAAAGACAGTGAAGGATGTTAAAAGGATGGTTGAGGTATGCTAAAAACCTCGACGAACCTGAAGAAATGGTTCAGATATGTGAACCAGAGACTGGGAAAATTCTCGGTGAAGAGAATGAAATGGGATCAGCTGAGGATCTCAAGAACTGCCAGGAGGGCAGAGTAGAAATTCCAAATTGCCAGGTGGGCAAAGAGCTGAGATCGCTGCGGGATCTCACGGACTGTCAGGAGGATAGCCAAAAAATTTCACATTGTTAGGTGGGCAATGAAATGAGGTCATTGCGGGATCTCACAGACTGCCAGGAGGGCAGCGAAAGGTTTCCAGTTTGCCAGGTGGGCAAGGGATCAGAGATGGAATCAGTTGATTCCATGGACTGCCAGGAGGGCAGTTGGAGCATCTCAAATCACCAGGTGGGTAGAGATGAGAATATGAGACTGTCTGAAGGTCTCATGGACTCGGAGGTGAGTTCAAATCAGCAAGGAGTGATGATGAAGATGGGATCAGTTGATCTCATAATATGCCAAGAGAGCAGTGAACATATCCCATATTGCCAGCTGGGCAGGGATGAGTAGGTGAGTTTTGATCAGCCTGAGGAGCTGACAGAGAAGATGAGCTCGGAGATGAGTTTGGATCAACAGGTGCAGCTGAAAAAGGAGGAGGAAGATTAGGATAATCTTTTGATTATTGGAGGAATTGGAATATTCCTACCACTTAGCCCAGAGGAGGCAAAAATTTGTGTTGTAGATGCAACAATAGCAGAAGAACAGTCAGCTGAGACTATCAGGAAAGAAGAATTGGAGCAGATATCTGAAGCTGCCCAAGAAGAAAAAGAGAATGAGCATTCTGAGGAATGGCTCAACGCTTTCAACCAGGAAGCCGAAAGAAAAGAAGCTGTAGCATTGAAGCTGACAGCAGAAGAAGCAGAAGAGGATGATGGGCATTATGAGGAATGGCTCAACGCTTTCAGCCAGGAAGCTGAAAGGACTGCAACCTGGGAGTTTGCAGCAGAAGAAGAAGGGGCAGACAACATTTGTTTTGCTGATCTGTGGGAACAAATTGAAGCCCTGGAGAGAAGGGTAAAAGTGCAGGGTATGCACATCCAACAGGTAAAGTTGGAAGCTAATGAAGAAGGCATGGGAGATCACAGTGATCTGCCCATGAGCCGAAATTTTTTGCAGCTGAGGAGACTGCATGAACAAAGCCAGCCACTGGAGCAGCTGGACGAAGTGATAGAAGACATCAGAAGGCTGATGGTAGAGTCAGCAGGAACTGCCAGCAAGGAGAAGCTGGGCATAAGAGAAGCAACAGCGCAGCAGCAACAACAACAACAAGGAGATGGAGCAGATGAACAACTCCAGTGGATGATTTGGGATCCAGGAGGATTTCAACATCAGAGATGGGAATCTCATGAGCAGGAGCTCATGAATTTTGCAGCTGAGGAGTATGATGCAGGAGCATCTCTTCATGTCAGTCAGCCAGCCAGCCAACCACGTCAGCGAATTCAAATCGCGCATTGAAGAGAGGTGCAACCTCATTTGGAATTTGAATTTAATGTAATTAAATGTTTTAGCTGGTGAGATGTGAAGCCGTGCCTTTTCGCTGGTTGTAGATAAGAAGGCCTTTAATGTTTGTAAGGCTGAGATCTAGATCCGATGATGGACTAGACAACCCATTCAATGTAATTGAATAGGGTAGGTAGATTGGAGGGAAGAGCTCGAAGAGCCCCCTCAGGTAAAAATAGATTTTTAGTATCTCATTGTGTGTGTGAGAAGTCGAAGAGTAAGAGTAGTAAGTAGAGATAGAGAGAGTCTGCGAGTAGAGAGCAGAAGGGAGAAGAGCCAAGACCTTGTTACAGACCGTGCTCAGGAACACCTTGTAAATACAGGCATTTTCCATTTTAATATAAACAGAAGCAGTTTTTCCTGCATATATTTCTATGTTATGTGGATGTCTGTGAGTGTTCTTCATATGATATGAATGTATGTTGTAGTGTATACTGTAGGATTGCATTTGCAGGAGTGTGTGTGATTTCAGGTGAATGTCTTTGAGGTTTCATGCCAGGAGGGCATGACAGAGTACTGCGGTCTCTGAATACCAGTGCACAGAAGCACTTCTGAATTCTGCGGGTTCAGACAAAGACGTGCTGCGGCACAAGAACTGGAGTCAACAACTCAGGGAAGACCTCAAGGTTGCTAAACACCTTGGAGGCTAGGCTGTGGGAGAAAAAACAATTGCAAACATAATCTTTGGGGAGTTCTGTGAGCTCTGGCAAGTGGGCATTGAGCATATGCACAGTGGTGCATTGAAAAGAACTCTGCTGTGAGTTCTTAGGAAGTCAGAATCACTGAGGATTCTTGACACTCTGCCAGGAGGGCATTGAGCACAGGCACAAAGCACAGGGGAAGAACTCTGTTGTGAGTTCAAGGAGAACCAGAATCACTGAGGATTCTGAGAGCTCTGTTAGGTGGGCATTTGAGCTAGTGTGCAGACAAGCACAGGGAAAAGAGAACTCTTTGAGTTCTGGAATTTAGAGAAAGAATCCACTGAGGGATCTTCACAGGGTTGTTGAACACCATGCGGACTCAGAAAGAAGTTGCTTGAGGCAGAGGATAGTCAGGAGGGCATCCAAGTATTCTCCATATGTGGGAGAAGAAAGAAGGACAAACTCCCTTAGGGGTCTGGGTGTTTGACAAGCTCAGGAGAGATAACACTGTGTGTGCATGAGAATATTCTACAGGGGCACAGGAGTTGAAGAACCCTTTAAGGGTTCGGAAGAAGGATAAGCTCAGGAGGATCAACGTGTTTATATGCGCGACGAAGCTCCAAGAGTGAGGAGTTCGCAAATAGAAGGAAGGCCAAGGTTGAAGCCTCTGGAAGATTGAAATTCTTCCAAGTCTCGGAAACCAGTGTGCAATCTCAGGAGGGAGAGCACAGCAGCCGTCAGATCGGTTTGAGAAAAGAGATCTGGACCGTTGAAGATTTCACGTCCAGGAAGGAAGCTCAGGAGTGAGCGCACAGAAATAAACGATCTACACCGTCAGATCTAGATCGAAATCCCGTCAGCCGTCAGATCTGGCAAAGGAGCGAGGAGGTTACGACCGAGTTTCCAAGGTGCAAGCCCAGGAGATTTGGGGACCGTCGGATGTTCCCATAGATACCTGTTAGCCGTTGGATTGACTGGAGTTGCACGAGGTTTAAACTTCGTGAACAATAGAGGTGAAGTCCCGAAAGGATTGACTTATCGGGATACCGGAAATTGGGATATCGGAGTTCTCGAGGTCGAGAGATCGAGGCTTTATAAGTCCCGAAACGGTGAAAGAATCGTAGCCGTTGATTTGAGGAAGGACGCGTGTTGCGCGATCATCCAATTCAGAGATCTGGGCATTGGGATTCGTGGAGGCGAGAGTCCCGAAACAGGCATCAGGATATCGGAACTTCAACCATCGACATATCGGGAGTCTCGAGGATAGGAGATCGGGGATTTCCATGGAAAAAATCCCGGAATCGATCTAAGCCATCCCTTTGTGGGGATACGTGGTATATCGGCTACCGGGGGTTTGAGTTGATAGAGGATTTTTGTCATCGGGGTATCGAAAACTCCAAAAACGTGAGATCGGATCTGGACCGTCCATCTTGAGGAGACACGTGGCGGAGATCCAGATTATCGGGGAAAGTCTCGATAGAAAGTCAAATCGGCGCATCGGGGTTCGGCGTTTCGCGAATCCTGAGGGCAAGACTTCCGGAGCATCAAAAGTCGCGAAATCGCGAGAAGCAATCATGACCGTCCATATTGAAGGGACGCGTGGCAGTGATCGAGGCCTTCGGGAAAAGTCCCGATAGGAGAGTCACATCGGGAAATCGGGAATCCCGTGGACAAAGTGTCTATGCATTTCAACATAGGAAAGTCTGAAACCCCGATAGGAGATTAGGCTGCGGTCTTGTGAGATAGTGGTCACGTGGGCCAGGAGTTTAGCCAGGAGGGCTAACACGTAAAAGCGCATATCGGCGAATTGGCTCATCGGAGTTCAGGAGTTCGAGAGGACAGGGAACTCTTGTCATCGGGAACCAAGAAACCCCGAAACCCGAATTTACATCGGGAAAGCTTACGGTTAAGTGCAGAAGAGCCGTGCAGGTGAGTAGAAGGACCTGTGGATTGGGTTTTCATCGGAGATTCCAGAAGGGAATCAAATGAGCCGCTCCGGCTCAGGGAGACAGAACGAGCGATCCTGTGGGCGGACGTAGTAGATGCGCCTGTCATCAGGGAATGAAGGTCCCACCAAGCCGATTCGTAATCCATGAGAGAATCTCTAGAATGTAAGTGTTTTGAATCTCTAGAGCTTCCATGCATCCCTTTAGCTGCCTAAAATCCTCATCTTTGGGCAACAACCCCAAAGCTACCAAAGTTTTAGTGTGCCAATAGAGTTCAATCGTGCGAAAGAAGATGGAGTTTCTGGTTCTGGTACAACCCATATCCAGAATCAAGCCCCCAACTCCTTCCACCTCATCGACCTCCTTGAACTCACGAACAAGACAAGCTTCCCCCTCTAGGGCTTACATGGTAGAGTTAGTGGCTTCAGGGACAATGTCAGAGTAGAATTCTACTACAACTTTGGCAGCATGGGGTTGGGTGGCTGCAGGATGACCAGGCTTCCTGCCTTGGGGTGCCATAATGCCAAGAGTAGACAATGCGAGAAGACGAAATAGAGAAGGCAGAGAGATGGAATGTGAGACAATGCTATCCAGAACTGTAGAAAAAAACACCTAATACCTTCTTAAAGGGAGCCTCCAAGTAGGCTCTACACTCTCCTTTCCAACCTTATACATACTCCTCATAGATAAGAGCTTTAGTTTGCAGCATCCCCTCCGGGCCTGTAATCATAACCCGAACCAGAGCATCCTTCAACTTTCTTCTCACATGTGTCGATTCGAGGTGCAAGTACAGAGCGAACCCTGACTTCTTCATCATTATAATTGGAGGATCTAGCCCTGCGTCCATCTCCCCTTTTTTCATAATGATCACCTTCTTCAAATCGTGATGGCCTGGGTTCATCATTTGTTCGTTGTGAAATGACAAAGTCCATCTGGAGGTGATCTTCATTTGCAATGAGAGCATGAAGAGGAGTAATGGCACTATCATTACCCAACTCGTCGTCACCTAAGGCTACTCTTTTTCTTAACTCCCGACGTACTTCCACTTGCAGACATGATGGATGCCAAGCATTTTCAAAAGGGACATGGGTGAAGTATGAGGTGGTGTCCACCTGTTACCTTGTGGTGGGTGCTAGCCTGCACACATCCACAGTTTCTATAGGTGGTCAAGAGAACACCCCATTCGGGGAACATACAAACTCATCTTCATACACAAGTTTAGAACTAAAATTCCATTGACTTCGATTCCTTGCCATTAACAAATTCATAGAAACCAAAGGCCCTGATAGGGAGTAATAATGCTTCCTTTGAGAGTTCATCAACTTTCATGTTGAGTTACATATAGATGTGCTTGAAGGAGAGCCAAACGAAGGACTGTAGAGTATCCTCTATATCCTATAATAATGGTCTTAGGCACACATTTTCCACTTTCACCTTTTTGAGGGCCCAATCAATAACAAGCTTAGAGTCTCCCATTACCTGTAGTTTTTTTTATCTCTTTCTCTTAAGCAATAGCCAGTAGGGTCCTCAGAGCAATGAGTTCAGCTATATTATTAGAGCCTATACTTGGTGCTTTTAAATGTACTTTAGTTTGGAACACTGATTTTCTGTGAAGGCTTCATGTAGCTCTGAACAATAGAGTATATCGTTGTTTGAAAACTGGAACATATCCATGTGGCACTTCTTCTGTCATCATGAGATATGATCTACTGAGTAATCATCTTGATGTTATAGGAAATCTTCACCATGCTTCTTCTATGCATTGGAGGTTCTCCACCAATGCATAGAANTCTCCACCAAGTTATCTTCTTCTATTTGCATACAAGGGTCTCTTTCTAGTATGCCTCAAAGTCTTGAGATTGCTCTTCATACGCTCTTTATTCAATTTCTCTGGAGAACATTCTTTGCATTCATCTGATGTAGAACTCCAAATCATGGATGTTGCGGATGATATAATGACTCATGTAGAGATAAGTCTGGTTTACTAGAACAAGTAATCATCGTAGTCTTCTCCCTCCATCTGGGAGAACCCCTGGTTTTGGATCTCACAATGCTTCCATTCATAAGTCTTCCATACACTGTTCTTCTTCACGAATTTCAGTTCCTTTGCTTGATTGATTTTATTGAGTTTGTATCAGGTTGACAATCTTGTGATTCTTGATACAATGACTGGTTGTTCTGGCTTCTCTTATTTCTTGGAATCTTCATGTTCTTCCTCATGTTTTTCTTTATCTTTTGGGTCCATGGAGTTTCTTATAGATTCCATGCCCTAAATATTCCATCATAGGATCATGGATGTGGATGGACAACCAGGGATACTTTAAGGCTTCTCTTTGAAGAATATGTACTATCTTTCATGGCTGCTATCATGGATATATACTTCATCATCTTCAATGGATCATAGGATTAGCTCCCTCGTAATCCTTGCTTCATGTATGAGTGCATATAATCGGCTCCCTCCATCTAACAGACTCCATGCTTCCATCTGCATCCTTATTGTCCTCTGCAATATATAATTGGCTCTCTTTTCTAACAGAGTCCA
>SNQJ01S0236794.1:1158-13797 GCA_010110895.2 Picea sitchensis | reverse complement strand
TTTTCTCTTAAGGAAGAAGAAAAACTAGCAAGAAAGCATAATCATATAAGCATAGGTCACATTTCAACAAGAGGCAGAGGACAACAAGGTGGCAGAGGAAGATCTTCAGCTCCAAAGGTAGAAGCCAACAACTCAAATCAACAAGAACAATCAACAAGAGGTGGTTATTTCAGAGGGATAAGACCTTATCAAAGAGGTAGAGGATATTCTATCAAATGTTTTAGATGCAATAAGTTTGGGCATAAATCATATGAATGTCGAGAAAATTCTTCCACCAATAGAGGAAGTGAAAATGTTGTTTAGGAAGAAGAAGAAAGTGTGGAGTCATTTGTACATGAGAATGTACCAGAAGTTGGAGAGTCTTTGATGATGAAGAGAATACTTATGAAACCACATAAAGAGATTAAGGAACCTGCACAGAGGAAGACACTCGTCAAAATTGTCTGCAAAAGAAAAGGTAAATGTTGTAAAGTCATTATTGATAATGGAAGTACTGATAATTTGGTGTCTACATAGATGGTTGAAAAGTTGGCTTTGAAAAAGACAACACACCCTGTTCCATATAGGGTGTCATGGTTGCAAAAGGGACATTAGCTGATAGTGAAGGAACAATGTGAAGTGGAGTTTCAAATTGGAATATATAAAGACAAGGTACTTTGTGATGTTATGCCCATGGATGTGTGCCATATTTTGTTAGGTAGACCTTGACCGTATGACAAAAAGGCAATACATGATCGAAGGAACAACACATACACTTTTGAGAAAGATGGAGAAAATCACACTCTCTTACCATTGAAGGATGAAGGAGTGACTGAAGAAAACAACTCAAATGTCCTATTGGTCAGTGGAAAATAAAATTTTGCAAGACATTAAAAAGGAAGAGGTACATTTTTCCCTGATTAGTAAACCAAAGGTAATTCTCACCACCACAAATTTAAATGATCTGCTTGAAGAATTTAAAAAATTGTTGTATGAATTTGTTGATATTGTGGTTGATGATTTACCAAATGAATTACCTCCATTGAGAAGTATCAGTCATCATATATATTAAATTCCAGGGGCTAACCTTCCAAATAAAGAAGCATATCGAATGACCCTATAGGAGAATGAGGAGACAAGAAATCAAGTACAAGAATTATTAGATAAAGGTTTGGTCAGGGAAAGTTTGAGCCCATGTGTATTTCCAATAGTACTAAGCCCAAAGAAAGATGGAGGATAGATAATCTGCACAGACTCCAGAGCTATAAATAAAATTACAATCAAGTATAGATTTCCATTACCCTGAATTGATGATTTGATGGATTTCTTAAGTGGTGCTAAATATTTTTCGAAGTTGGATTTGAAAAGTGGGTATCATCATATCAGGACTAGAGAAGGAGATGAATGGAAAACAACATTTAAAAAAAATGATGGATTGCATGAATGGTTGGTAATGCCTTTTGGACTCACAAATTCCCTTGGCACTTTTATGAGATTGATGAATGAAGTACTTAAAGAATTCATTGGTAAGTTTGTGATAGTTTATCTGGATGATATTCTCGTCTACATTCAATTTAGAGAAGAACACTTGAGACACCTCAGGTTGGTTTTAGACAACTACAACAAGAGAAGCTACTAGTCAATTTGAAAAAGTGTAGTTTTGTGAAGAAATAATTGGTTTATTTGGGCTTTGTGATATCTGAAAAAGGCTTGAAGATGGACCAGGAAAAGATAAAGGATATAATAAATTGGCCCACTCCAAGGAATTCTTTTGAGGTAAGAATTTTTCATGGCTTAGTGAGATTCTATCGAAAATTCATCAAGATTTTTCATGGGATATGTGCTCCAATTATAGAAACCATTAAAGGAACCAAACAACCATTTAAATGGACATGAGCAACTGCTAAAAGTTTTAAATTATTAAAGAAGAAGATAGCATAACAACTAATTTTAGCATTTCCATATTTTAATAAACTCTTTCAAGTTGAATGTGATGCAAGTGGGACTGTAATAGGAGTTGTTCTAAGTCCGGAAAAGAATCCAATTGCTTATTTTAGTGAGAAACTAAATGAAGCAAAGCAAAATTATTCTTCATATGACAAGGAATTTTATGCAATTATTAAATCACTAAAGAAGTGGAGACATTACCTCATGCCAAAAGAATTTGTTCTTTATACTGATAATCATGCCTTGCAGTATATTAGCAGCCAAACAAAATTAAATTAGAGACATGTCAAATGGATTGAGTTTTTGCAGAATTTCAGTTTTGTTATTAAGCACATAAGTGGGCAATCAAATAAGGTAGCAGATGCATTGAGCACAATCGATTTAATTTTACAAGAGTTTCAAGTAAATGTTGTAGGATTTGATGAGTTGAAAGAAATGTATAAAGATGATCAAGATTTTAAAGATGCTTATGTAGCCTGTGAAAATCCAATAGATAAAAGATTAAGGGTTTGTGCGTTTGATCTCGGGCTTGAGCCTGGTGCGAGGGCCGAGGGCCGAGTGTTTTCATGGCGGTGCCAGGGGGTGGGACGGTGGTCCCTCCTCCGCAGATCCCGGACGAAGAGGCCTTTCGCAGGTTGGTCAACTGCAAAGGCAAAAGAACGGCTGAACCAGTGATCCCGAAATTCATTAAAAAACTGGAGGAGATCCCGAAAATCGTTCTTCCTGAAGAAAGACCAATGAAGATCGCCCTAGCTCTGGCCCAACGTGGGCTCGTGGGTCAGTTTATGGGCCTATGACCATATTCCAAAACCACGGATGACTGGATCCAGCGGAACTGGAAACCAAATCTGACACAAGGGGTTACCTGCTACCCGGTGGGGCGTGGGTTTTTTGTCTTTGAATTTATCTCTGAAGAAGATCGGGACCTGATATTCAGGAACGGTCCCTATTTTATGGGAACGCAGGGCCTCTACTTGAATAAATGGACTCCGGACTTTGACCCTCTGGTGGACACGCCTAAAGAAGTGCCGGTGTGGGTCAGATTACCTAATCTCCCGTTGCATTGTTGGGACTCTGAATCTCTGCAAAGGATAGGTAATGGAGTGGGTAGGTACATTGACAGAGCTGACCACAGAGGGCAGTATAATTGTGCCAGAATTTGTGTGGAAGTAGATCTGGAAGCAGGTCTTCCTGAAGCAGTAAAACTCTCGGTTGGAACGTGGACCCATTACCAGAAGCTAGATTATGAGCATTTGCCTTTCAAATGCAGGAGCTGTCAGGAGCATGGTCACTTTCAAAGGAACTTCCCTAAAAAGCAAACCACTAGGAAAGAGGATGCTGAAGGTTGGCAGAAAGTTAAAAGAGGGAAAAACTCAAACAATGCCAGAGGAAAGGACAAAAGGAATCAGGAACCCATAAAAGGCGGACAACCCTCTCAAAACGTTCATATCGTTCATGAAAGTCCACCAACGAACCCCGACCCTACAGATGGCACAGTTGGAGACGCAGACCCTCCATTGGGTCCATCGGAAACAAACTCGCCCACCAAAAGACCTAGCCCGGACAACGAATATATTAGTCTGAACTCGAATACGAATACGAAGATCCAGGGAGAAGAAGAAGGAGAAGCAAGCAACCCAAAAGGCACTCTGGAGCAGCCAAAGAGAGGCAGGAAATTCGAGAAGAAATGAAGAGAAGAGCAAGCTAGTAAGGAAGTGGCTCAAGGTATTCAGTACTCACTCCCAGAAATGGTGCATACCAGATCAGGAGCAAAGCCGGGGAAAACACCGAAAGGTGGGCTCCCTCCTCCTCCTAACAAATAATGCAATACATCTCCTGGAATTGCAGAGGACTAGGGAGCAAAATGAAAGAAGAAGCCTTGAGGGATTTAGTGAGGCTGGAAAAATCAGAAGTCCTCCTCATCCAGGAGACAAAGATGGAGGAGAAAGACCTCCTAAGGATAAGTCATTCTTTTTGGAAGAAGGGGCCCGGAAAGGCAGTCAGCGCTAGAGGAGCCTCCGGGGGGCTTGCAACCTTCTGGGATTCGTCTAAGCTGGAGCTAGTTGAAGAATTTGGCACCATGCACTGGATATACACCAAGTTGAACCACAAAGGATCAGATCACCAGGTAAGCCTCTTTAATCTGTATGTTCCCGTATTAATCAATGAGAAGAAAGACTGCTGGGATTCTTTACAGTTGTTTCTGAATAGTCATCACACCGAGAATATAGTAGTGGCAGGGGACCTCAATGTCACCCTTTTGCTGGATGAGAAGAAAGGGGGCACTATCGTTCGAGACCCCTCAAGAGAATGGGTGGAAGATTTGATGTCAGAATGGGAGTTGGAGGACATCCCACCAACCAATGGCAAATTTACTTGGTCAAATAAAAGACTAGGTCCTGGCCACATAGCTGCCAGGCTAGACCGTTTTCTTATTCAGTCCTCTTTCCTTACGCTTGGCTTGAGAGCCTCCACCAAAGTTCTTCCTCATTAAATTTCTGATCATAAACCCTTAGCCCTCTCTCTTCGCCCCAGCGCTGCCCTGGGCCCCATTCCATTCAAGTTTACCCCTTTATGGCAAGAACAAGGGGATTTTCTCAATCTGGTCCAACACTCCTGGAAATACCCTGTCACTGGATCTCCCTCCTACGTATGGGAAGAAAAACTCAGACGCCTTAAAATCACTCTCAAATTGTGGGCCAAAAAGCTGGTATCGCCTCAGGAGGAAAGGAAACACGCACAGGAAACCTTGGAAAACCATCAGCAGGTTATGGAAGAGACTCTCATCACCCAGGCTATTCTCAGTCAGGAAGCGGAAATTCAAAGCCAGTTTCAAAAAAGTTGCAGAGCAGAAGAGACCTATTGGAGAATGAAGTCAAGAGCGCTATGGCTCCAGGAAGGCGATAAAAATACCGCATTCTTCCACAAGCACACCCAATCTAGGATAAATTATAACTCCATCGACGAAATTCACTGGCAGGATCAAGTTCACAGGGACGCGCACAACATCAAGGAGGCCGCCCATAACTACTTTAAAAATCTGTACTCAGCCACAGAAATGGAAGATTTGGACCCACAAGCTTATCCACTATCAGAGGTGCCCGAACTAATCATTGCAGAAGAGAATGAGCGGTTGAGCAGGCCGATCAGTGATACGGAAATTAAAAAAGTTGTTTTCAGCATGCACCCAGACAAGGCTCCTGGGCCAGACGGCTACACAGCTCGTTTTTATATCCAGTGCTGGAATATCATCAACAAAGACTTATGTAAGATGGTCAAGAAATCTCAAAACTGCAACAAATTAGGAGGAAGCACCAATTATTCCTTTTTGGCCCTCATTCCAAAAGAGAAAGGGGCAAAGAATTTCAACAGATTCAGACCAATATCTCTCTGCAACACTAGATACAAAATTATCACTAAGATAATAGCTAACAGACTCAAGAAAGTCCTGCCAATTCTGATCCCGGAAAACCAGGGAGGCTTTGTTAGAGGGAGGTAAATCCTCGATAATATCATCCTCGTTCAGGAAGCCATCCACACAAGCTGTAAAAAAAAAGAGAAAGGAATGGTGGTCAAGTTGGATCTAGCCAATGCCTTTGATCGGGTCCGTCATGATTTCCTGTTCGCAGTCTTACGGAAATTTGGGTTCTCCCAAAAGTTTATGGATTGGATCAAAGCTTGCATCTCTGGTCCGTGGATAGCCCCCCTGATTAATGGGCGCCCATCCAGGTTCTTCCAAGTCACTCGGGGGCTCAGACAAGGCTGTCCTCTCTCTCCCATGCTCTATGTCTTACAAGCAGCGGTGCTAAGCTTCCAACTGCAGAGCTGCCTCAGAAACAAAACCCTTCCTAGCATAAGAATTACCCCTTCAACTAGCGAGGTAAGCCACGCGCAGTTTGCAGATGACACCCTTCTGTTAGGAGCTGCCAGCATCAAAACAACCCGACACTTCAATTCGGAACTCGATCTCTACAAAGTGTGCTCTGGCAGTGAAATTAACTACCTCAAGAGCAAGATCTATGGATGGAATTGCTCCCCTCGGGAACTGCATCAGTTAGGACGCATCCTTGACATGGAAGGCATTTCAGTTTGGGACAATTTTACTTACCTTGGGATTCCAATTTTCAAAGGCCGGGCTATGGTGGCACACTGGTTGCCGTTAGTGGATAAGCTAAAACTCAAGATACAAGCTTGGGGAGTCAACTGGTTAACTAGGGCAGGCAAAATTGTGCTAATGAATTCTGTCATCTCCAGCCTTCCTATTTATCAATGTTCAGTGTTGCTCGCCCCCAAAACAATCTCAAACAAACTCGATGCAATGATGCAAATATTCCTGTGGGAAGGAGGTAAGAATTGTGCGAGAAAACTCCATCTAATTAATTGGGCCACGATCAAGAAACCAAAATTGGAGGGGGGATTGAATATAAGAGACGTGGCTGTCCATAACCTCGCCATGGGAGGCAAATTACTTTGGCGAATGATCACAGGTAAACGAACCTGGAGCAAGCAAATCCTCCGGAAAAAATATTTTCGAGGAGATAGAGATCGCTGCCTAGAGAGACCCCTCAAAGCAACGAAAGGTTCCCCAATTTTCTATCTTTGTCAACGAGCTTTGGCTTTCTTTAAGCCGCTTCTCACTTGGATCCCGGGAAATGGAGCAAAAATCAGCATCATGGAGGACTCCATCCTTGGAGATCATCCACTCTTAGGGGCTCAAGGAATTAAGCGTATGGGGGATTGGCTCCTAGCCAACAATCGCAAGACCCTTTGGGATATCTCCCTATGGAACAGTGATTCCCATCTTTCCTGGCAAAGCTAGAATTTGGGGTGCTACCCGGAGGAGCTCCACGAAGAAGCTATGACTCTCCTAGAGTACCTCCATGGGAAAGCCCCGATCAGTGCTAGACTCAAAGACAAACGAGGCTGGGGTTCACCTACAGGAAACTATACAGCTTCAACAGGTTATAAGGCAGCCCTAAACATCCCTTGGGTCCCCTCCAACCCAGGGCCTTGGAAAGCAATCTGGAACTTCCCGTCAATCCCCAAAGTGGACCATTTTGCTTGGACTTTGACTCACAACAACATTCTAACTTTCGACAACCTTAAAAAGAGGGGCTGGGAGGGCCCATCCCGCTGTCCTCTTTGCAGAATTAAAGAAGAAACCCCGGAGCATCTACTCTTAGAGTGTGAGTTCTCTAAACAAGTATGGGGTCTCCTTATAGGGGCAGCCTGCCCAATTCTTCCCACTAAGGCCTCGGAGCTTCTAAGCATGTGGCAGTCCCTATCCCCTTTCAACCTGAGCAAAAAGCATTTTCTCAAAACAGCCTGGATGTGGATTCCCAAATTCACTTGCTGGAAGATCTGGTTGGAAAGGAACAATAGAATCTTCAACGAAGTTGAAAGACTGCCTTCCCAGGTGGCAATTCAAGCCAGGACGATGCTGGCAGAAGCCTTCAAAGGCAAGACCAATCTCAGGAATTCGGGCCAACTCTCGGATGAGGAAGACATATGGCTTAAGGAAATCAGCCAGAATCATTCTGGCACCAATTCAATTAAACCTCGGCACATTCAGAAATGGGAGATAAGGATGGAGGAGCAGGCTTTTCTCCAGTGGAGGTCGTCGCTTAAGGAATGGTCCCTATTCTTTGACGGGGCCTCGAAAGGCAACCCGGGGCAGGCAGGAGGTGGGGGAGTCATTCTGGACCCCTCCGGTAAAATTCATAAGGAGTATGCATGGGGTTTAGGCCATGCCTCAAACAATCATGCGGAATTTCTAGCGCTATGGCAAGGTCTGAATCATGCGACAAAATTAGGAATCCAGGCAATTAGGATCTATGGAGACTCTATGCAGGTTGTGGAAGCTCTCAACACCAAAAAGGCGCCCATGGACATCACTCTGGCTCAGGTGTATAGAAAATCTATTCTCCTCCTGCTACAATTCAAAGAATATCATGTAAATCATGTGCTAAGATCCTTGAACGGGCTTGCTGATTTGCAAGCAAATCGTGGCTCTCTCATGCGCAAAGGAATCCTACAAATGAATGAGGATACGACGCTACATCCCATCCCTTAATCCTTTTGGAACCCGTGCTCTAAAGCTCCACGTGATCCACTCGAATGGCAGGACGATCTCCAGAACCATCACAGTCATGGGGGATGAGAAATCAAGTTGAGAGATTCGCAATCCGAATCGGATCGTGGGGAATCGCGAGGAGGAGACCCTGTCCATCCTTAAAAACGGAAGTTCGGCTGTCTGTTCTCCTCATTCGCCTTGTTGCTTTGGACTTACGCTCCTGTGCTGGCATCGATTCAGAGAGAAGGCATTATGGAATCCGCCTCAAAACCAGGGCTCACCCCGAAGGAGCGCATTGAACTAATCAGGGCCGAGCTGGAGAGTATAAAGGCGTCTACATCCCAGCGGAAATGGGAAATTCTCACGATGGAGATGCAGGATATCAAGGACGACCTTTCAGATGAGATACAAACTGGACTGAAGGATACAACAAATCTGATGGGCGATTTGGGCAAGAGACTAAGCAAGCTGGAGATTCAAGTGGAAGAGCTCACCAAAGCTCTCGGTAAGATTTCAGAAGTCACTGCTGAGGCTTCATCCAAGACAGGGCAATGAAGTTTCGTTGGAGTCCACGAACCTTGAACATGGTTACGAGGATCCTTTGTCCAGTTGGTATTGTTAAGTTCACCGTTAAGTAGCTGAGAATTCGGCATGTAACTGTTGGTTAAGTTTAATAGGCTTGCTAGCAAGAAGGTAGTAAACGGAGCCCCTGCTCTGATTTTGAATATGTACGGGTTGGCAGCCCCCTCTGCCTCTTATAATAAAAACTCATAACCGATTTTGTTAAAAAAATAAAAAATCCAATAGATGCTTATGATGCTTATAAAGAGACATAACTCCATGGTTAGATTATATGATTCAAGAACGTTTATTATTTAAAGGCAACAAATTGTGTATTCCAAGATGTTCAATGAGAGAAAACCTATTGAAGGAAAAGCACAGTGGTGGATTAGTAGGACATTTTGGACATGGCAAAACATTTGCTCAGCTAAGTACATTTTATTTCTGGCTTGGCATGCATATTGATGTCAATAAATTTGTTGAAAGATGTAGGGTTTGTCAGTGTGCAAAAGGAAGGAGACAAAACACTGGATTGTATCAGCCATTGCTAATACTAGACCGACCATGGGACTTTGTAAGTATGAACTTTGTGTCAGGATTGCCAAGAACTCAACAAGATAATGATTCAATTTATGTGGTTGTTGATAGATTGTAAAAAATGGCACACTTTATAGCTTGTAAGAAGACCAATGATGCAACTCACATTGCATATTTGTTCTGTAAAAAAGTTGTTAGATTGCATGGATTTCCAAAAAGTATTGTTTCTGACAAAGACACAAAATTTGTGGGTCATTTTTGGATAACTTTGTGGAAAAAGTTAGGGACCAATCTCAACTTTAGTTCAACATGCCACCCACAAACTGATGGGAAAACAAAGGAGGTAAATAGAAGTTTGGGAAATATTTTGAGATGTCTGGTAAGTGAGCATCCTAAATAGTGGGATCAGGTACTTGCACAAGTAGACTTTGCATATAATGACTCACCTAATAGAAGCACAATATTAAGTCCATTTCATATTTTGTATGGAATGCATCCTAGATGAATTTACGAGTTAAAGAATATAGGAAAACAAGAAATTAGAAGTGCTAATGGTGAAGACTTTGCAGTAAGCACACGAGAATTGCATGAAAGGTCCAATCAACAACTATAGGACAACACCAACAAGTACAAATAGAAGGCAAATTTGAAGAGAAGATAGATGGATTTTGAAGTTGGAGGGTCATGCCACACCTTAGAAGAGAAATGTTTTCTAGGGGGGAATATAACAAATTAAACTTAAAAATATTGGACCATGTAAAGTGTTGAGAAAATTAAATAGAACTTCCAAGTAACCTTGGAATTTCTCCAATTTTTAAGGTATCAGATTTATACCCTTTCAAGGAACCAACATACAAATTTACAGATGCACCTGACAATGACAACATTCAGACCATTGACTGGGAGAAACAACTACCTATAGCACATCATAAGTAGATTGAATCTATCTTGGACCAAAATGTAGTAAATAAGACAAGGGGTAAACAATATTTTTAATACTTGATCAAGTGAAAAGGACAACCACTTGAAGATGCCATGTGGATGACTGTAGCCGAAATATATAACTATGGTATAAGTACTGAAGAACTACTGCAACAAGCCCAAGAACAAGTCTTTTCTTCCTTGGGAGTCTGACATAGGAGCATCTTTTAAAACAATTTAGTAATTAACCTCCAAAGTCTTAGGAAATTTTTGAGAGGAAGTTGGTTTCCTCATTGTAATTGTTTTTAATTATTTTCCTAAGTTGTAATAGTCTAGGATATTCAAGAAGAAGGAAGTTTTTCCAT
Organism: Picea sitchensis; assembly: GCA_010110895.2. Lineage (NCBI taxonomy): Eukaryota > Viridiplantae > Streptophyta > Pinopsida > Pinales > Pinaceae > Picea > Picea sitchensis. Next base: position 3,414 of record SNQJ01S0236794.1, on the reverse strand, counting down.
GAATGTAATAAGAGATGGAAGAGTTAGATAAATTATGAATTATGTTTGGATTTGATCCTATATTTCAAGATCAAAATCAGGTTGTTTTAAGCTAATTAGAGTCTTTGTATAATTTTAGTCGGATTCGATCCCACCTCTGTGGATTTGATCGATCTGGTCCCTATTGTATTAAATGTTTGATAGATGAGACCCGAGAGTGGTGTGGTTGAGTGTGTGGAATGAGTGCAGAGTGAGTGCATGAAATGTGCAAAGATCGGGAAGGAACTTAGCTTCTTATGTAATTTTACTTCTTTAGGTCATTTGAATAAAGACAGTTGCGAGTTCGCGTTCTTGTACATTTTGGATTGAGGCCATATGTGTATTTTGTTTGAGATTATGTGTAGAGCCTCGATGCAGATATGAACAAGATTGAGACTGTATAAGTCATTTTGTAGAGTAAATAAGGGACGACCAGAATTGAATCAGGAGGATTAGATTGGCGATCCACAACATTGCGACCATCGCGCATCGACATTTTCTTGTTGCTTATTTCTTTGAATAGGTCCGAAGTCTCAAGGTCCGACACACGTGGCATAAAGGGAATGGTGACGAAAGGAGTTATATGGAGGAGAACAATCCACCGTCGGTCACGATAGGATTGACGGTGATCAAGCTCTAATCGATATCGTCAAGTATTAAAAGGGGACCCACAAGTCAAGATCTAACCATTGATTGGAGTGGCAGATCGACGGTGTAAGATTAAGACATATCAACAAGGTACAAGGAGGTTAACATAAGGAGGTCCGAGACCCCATGGCTTGGTGTCCCAAAATACGTGGCATCCATTTATTCATTTGTGTGGTTCCACACGCAGTTCCAACATGGCCCACACAGGAAACCCTTTATAAGATTGGATGAAGGAGGTTAATTCTTCAAATACGAAGATCGATGATTCTTGTCGTAGTGGATTGCGACCATCGACGATTTTTGGTGTTAGAGGCTGTAAAAAGTCTCAACGTATCGACACTTAGATACTTCAGGTTGACATCAGGTTTCGTGGTGGCCCACGATCTATATTGAGTTTTGATCAATGATCCAGAAAGGATTCGAGATCCAGATCAACGACGAACATTATATCGACACATTGTGGTTGATCGTTGATCAACTTCAGGATCAACGCTCCATATTGATTGCACACATCTGTGCTTAAGCCCTTGGTTTTAGCGTATGGTCACATAGTGAAGGAAAAGAGCATTAGCACTTTTTGAGGTAATTTCAAATTTTCTTTTAATTCAATTTTTTTGGTTAATTAAACCAGTTCTCTACAGAGGACATAGGAAGGTAGGAGAGAATCAGTCCAGATTGGTTGTCATGTATTACAATCCATAGCCCCAACCAACATGGCCACTTGAGGCAATATATTAATGAAAAAGAAAAGAGTTTTACATATGATTTTCTCACAATCGATCATTAGAAAATAACCCTACATTCTCTTTAAATAGAGATAATGGATCAATCAAGTGTTAAGTCATGAATCAATATAGTCATTAATGTCGAGGATAATATGCATTGTTAGATCACCTTATGTCTAGAACATATCATGACCATCCGATTGCATAACTACAAATGCATACTAAGAAAACATGGTAATGAAACACACTTTACCTAAAGACACATTAAACCAAGTTGATCTTAACTAACTCCTAAGTGTCTAAATATACTAATAGAATATAACTCACCTCTACCATTACAGATTACTCCTGAGCTTACTTTGAGGACTTGAAGATAGCTTACATTTGCTAGAGTCATGTCCAACAAATTAACAGAGCACAAGATAACTAAGTGTAGACATGATTATAAAAGGGAATCTCCATTTCCCACAACATCCATGAGATACTATGTCTAAACTCACAAGCACCAAGAAGATGAAGGGTGGAGAAGATAGCTTACAACCATCCAAGTTCTTACAAGAGTAAAAATACAAGCTAACAATGACCTTCTATTTCATGTACGAAGATAGCTTACAATGAAAAAAGAGCATCCTTTTGCAAGAGAGAAAAGGCCTATTTTATGAAACATTACATGGATTTTGGCCTTCTTTTGATCACTTCTTTGAATTTCTAGTTCTATGTCTCTTGGCCTCAAATTTTATTTAACTAGTTTATTTTACAATTTGTCCTCATCCAAATATTAAATGAGTGGACATTCCTTTACAATAAGAATAATACAATATATCCCCTCTTTAGTCTTCATTTTCTTCTATTTGTCATTTTGTTT
>SNQJ01S0236792.1:0-13797 GCA_010110895.2 Picea sitchensis | reverse complement strand
TTAATTAGTACTCAGAAGGCGAAGTCGCCCCCAGTAAGTCTGCCATAATCACTATAAATATAGGGTGCCAGTCTCTCATTTGACACACATTCTCAGAATTGCATAGAGTAGTTTTTGCACACTGCAGTCCAACAGTTTTGTGCGCAAGTCCTGGGGAAGGTGTTGCGCCAGTTCTTGGGTGGGACTATCTGATCATATTGGTTAATTCTTGCTTGGTGCATTAGCCTCTCTTGGCTATTGGATTTCTACCAGGATTATTTTCTCTGTCAAGGTCAAGGTGCTCGAAGGGTGGCTTCGGCCTATGGTTGGGTGACAAGGGTATTGTCAATGGTAAAACGAGCACAAGATTTCATATTCTAACATCTGCAACCTTAGCTGGGACACAGATATGTGATTATATCATTTACAAATCACTTGGCATCGATCATTCATCAATATTCAACCCTTATTATACTTCACAAGAAGCACATAACTTCGCGGCGTACACTCAGATCTACAATATTTCAACACTTAACCATAGTAACCTAGATCAGATCTAGTAGATCAACACTAAGCATCCTCATACACATAAGATATAAAAATCACATATATCTAAGAAGCACAAAACATAAGTGGATATATCAAAGCACATAACATAAGAAAAGATAACACAATGAATCAAAGCACAGAGCATAACACACAGATTTACGTGGTTCACCCCCACCCTGGGGCTACGTCCACAAGATCTTCTTTTTAATTATCGTCTTCAATATGTTACAAGCACAAAGCCTCCAAAACCCTTCTTTGCATATGAAGAAAGATCTGTGCATCTCTCTAGATCCTTCTTCCTTGCATTACAACACTTAGATTTCTATATCAACCACACAGTAACTTGCACTTAGCCTTGCAAGCCTTACACAGTTTGCATAGAGCACTTATTCAACATCACATAGATGCACTATCAATTGCACTAAGAAATCACATATACTATTTCTTACATTGCCTATCCTTCTATTTATACATTACAAAAGTGGGCCTAAACATGGGTAAACCCATAGGCCGACATCCCTTTCCCATTACATTAACCCAAAACCCTAAAAGGGGCCCAAAAGTGGACTGAGATCCCGTGATCTCTGCTTCTCCTGGAGCTCCATCTATGATAGGTTGTTGAAGTTGAAAAATGGTCAAATATGACCAAGTGTTCCTCAAAACTTGGTCAAGGGACAATAGGCCCCCAACACTCACTTGTGACTCGTCCTGAGTCACTTTGGTTTGATCATTTTCGCCTCGAATGGCTCGAGCTTGGCTCGAGTTTCTTCGACCTGCTGTAGTGCGACAACCTCTTTCTTAGTGAATTCATGGATCACTGAATTGTTTACTGGCCCTTCCAAGCATTATTCCATGGTGATGACAACCTGTTCAAGCTCGACTTCCTGGCTTTCAACTTCAGTGAACAGCTAACATGCCTTTTCTTGGATTGGTTGAAGTCGTTGGGAGACTTCCATCACTTTACTTTGCAGCGTGTGTACCTGTTGTTGGGCGGTGTGTTTTTCTGGAAATATCTTCATTCTTTCGAATGGGGTCAAGGCCTTCAGCTGTGCTTGTAGCATATCTGGATGCTGCTTTTCTTCTTGGAGTTGTGCCTCCAATGCCTGCAACTCTGGATTCTCTGTGAGGTTCTCATAAGTTTGGGCGCTTCTAGTGATCAACTGCTTGCATTCCAAGGCAAGGGTTTTTAACTGACCAATTGCACTGCAGGCAGTTTCCTCCCTGAGATCTATTATTTCTTGCGGAGTCTTGAGCACGGTACGAAGTTCCAAATCTGCGATACGCTATTGAAGTTGCTGGATTACTTATTCAAGTTGTGCCACCATCTGTGGGACACGTTCTTCAATCTTCACTTCTATGACCATCACAAAGAGAAGTGCTTTGTGAACCCTTTCCTATACTTCAAGTTGATCTACTAGCAACTGTTCTTTTTCCTCTTCCCACTTCACTTGCAGGGAAATATTTTCCTGTTCTGCCTTACTCTGTTGTTCTAAAATTGCTCTCTGTACTTGTGTCAAAGTCTGGGTGTCTTGCGATGTGTCTTCTTGATCTCATCGAAGGTGAGCTTTGACTTTATCGACGATCTGGTGTAATTGGGTGGGCTCATCGCCTGTTCCTGTTGTTCCAATTTTCAAGGGCATAGTAGCAACTACTCAGCTAGACTGGAGTGCCTACTGCACTTCTTAAAGTTCACCCTTGATTTGGATGAATACCTCCTCCTGCTTCGCTTCTTGATTTTCTGCGATCTCTAGTGAATCATCATTCAGTGCAACGACTAAGAAGTCGAAGTCGTTCGGTGTGAGAGTAGTCTTAAACGTAGTCCGGGTGGCCTTATTTTTCTTTCTGGATGAAGGATTTGGTGGGGTAATCTTCCTTTTCTTAGAGGGATCCTCCTCCTCTCGAGGTAGAGTAGCCTCGCCTGTGTTTTTCTGAACTTCTGTGCCATCTAGTTCTTCACCATCACCTCCCTGCGCAGGTGAGATCGAAGTAGTGTTCGTGGATGTGCTATGGACATCTTGAGCTTCATCATCCTTCTTAGTCTTGCTTGGTCCAGGTATATCCAGCATAGCTTCAGGGATATCCATGTTGGACATTTCTGTGGGGTCCACTGCAACAAGGAGGTCCGTCAACCATTCCTTGGTAATTTTCTCCAAGTCTTCTTCTGTCAACTTGTAGTATGATTGGAGCTATTGTTTGTGCTCATCAACGTGCACTGTGATATAGGTGAAGTGGCGGTCCACGTTGAATTTTATTAAAGGTCTAAACCTATGAAGTGTGTTTGGAGTGAGGCGCGATGTAGACTGGATTGCATTCTTCAATTGGTTGTAATAGGCGTGGAAAATGGAATTGGACTACCACTGCTTTTTCATGTCGTTGGAGTATGACAACATATCGAACTTCGAGGTCAGTGGTTCGAAGGGTTCGATCTATGGAAAAGTGGCACCTTCTGGTAGCTCCCAGGTGATGAAAGTGATTAGTATGAGAAAGAAACTAAAGTGGAACTCATACCCTTGGTCTTGCGCTTCTCTTCAATCAAGCTCTAGCTGGTTTACAAGGTACTGTGCCCAGTTCATCTATAGTCCCTCGGTGCACTTCCCTGCGAGGTGAAATACGAATCCAGTCACTTGTGTTGGTCTGTTCTTGCGATCAGCTGAAAGGAAAAGCACATTGCACCACTCTGGATAGAGGCTACCTTATAGCCTCGCGTGCCTTTCTCGACATAGCCATAAGTTTCTTTTATCTTCTATGCTAGTGCTCGGTCAGAGGTCTTTCCAGGGTAAAACTCCTGTGGGTCAGGGCCTTGCATATTAAGTCCTGTGATCTGATTGATCAAGTTCGAATCCACAGTGATGCGGAGGTCCAACCATAAGTATCTTCCATGGTAGAAGGAAAATAACAACTTCACACATGCGTTGACTTCCTGGTGTCTGCCGAAGTGCGGGATATTCATTACATTAAGTAGTGTGGACTGCACGAGGTTCTAGGTCCATGACTGCAGGACAATCTTAGAATTATTTCCTTTGGTCATGGTTAAGTACTTATGCGGGGCTAACGTGATGTAAACATTACAATCTCCAAGGTTAAAATCACTAAATTTCAGTGCTGCGAGCTTATCCTGGTTAGCACGAACTACACGTAGCCCTTTCGGAAGGTACGCAATGATCAAAGTGTACTTGAAGTCACAAGGTACACTTTCACGATTGATGGCACCACTTAGAGGTGGTAAGTACGGAGGTATAATGCATGGGATAATCTTGGCATTTGTGATGTCATCCCCATGCTTGGTTTGTTTCTCATCGGTCGGTCGGGATGGACCAACGCGAGTAGTGGAAGGGGAGGCCTGGAGTCCTCTTGTTGACGATGCTTGGACTCCTGTAGATAATCCTCGCTCTGACATGACTCTCTCAGTCATTAAGTCAATCAAAACTTCTTCAACTGCTTTCTCAACAACGCTGAGCTCGTCCGACATATAAGCTCGGGTCAACTAGCTCAGGTGTGAAATGAAGTTAGAGATTACAATGAATGGTATGGTAACAAGGCAATGATTACAGGGTGAAGTAATCTCAGATTTCGGGCTCAAATTCTCACTTAGCAAAAAGTATTCTCGGTGCGTGGTGCGACAGACTAAGTAGGGAAACTTAGCAACGATATGCTTGCAATGGGTACGAGGCTACATTAACTTATGTTCCTTCCATTATGTCATAGTCTAATGGTCTAGTGGCAAGCCATACATGCTTTCCGACCTATTTGAAATGACAATCGAACGATTATATTGGCTTCCAACAACTATATTACTTCGCCTCGACGGAGTGGCATATGTCGCTATTCTGATATCCCGACGAAGCTTCAATTTTGCAAAGTGTCTTACTACGAGGTACCCTCTGGGATCTTCTGTAATTTTTCAATCTTAGCCTTCTTCTTATTTAGCTTTCTAGCGTTCTTTCCAGTGAGCTTCGTTTCGGTGATTCTCTTCTCATTTTGATTCTTATTTTCCTTGGACATAGTTACTTCATGCTGGTGAGATTCTCTCCTAGGGTTTAGGTATATCACTTCTTCTTTGTCTGGGGTAGATATTTCAGCCTTTTGTGTAGCTTTGGCTTTGATATTTGGGATTCTAGTGTTAGATGGCTTCGAGCGGTTCTCCTGTTCTTCTATCAACTGTGCGATCCTTTTAGTCATGAAATCTTTTAACTCTTGTCTCTGCTATTCTAAAACCTCTTCTTCTTCCTTCTTTCTGGCTTGATCTCTTTCAATCCAAGGTTTTTTGAGTAGCATAGTAAATGGGGCGCTATCCTCAATGAATTTGATAATCTAAAAATCTTCTTCTGTCGAAGTTCCATTGACTGTCATAGGTATCTGAGCGAGTTTTCCACATAACATTATCAGTTTTCCTATGAATAGTCCTATTCCTCTCAGTAAAGGAATCATGGCAGGATTCCCTATAGCTTCCCAAGTTCTTTCTGACATAATGTTCACTTGTGTTTCTTCATCAAGAATACAGTCAATGTCAAAGTCCCCTAGTCTTGCTTCAACTTGCTCCTTTTCTTTGAAGATCTATGATAATCAGACATCTTTATGTTCCTTCAGGGTTTCTTTCATCTGTATTAATACTTTCTCTGATTCTTGCTGGGTTTCTGCCTTTTTTGGATCTGCCTTATGGTCTTCTTGATTTAGATTTATCCTTTCAAGCTTAGCGATCATTCTATGGAAACCCAATACCTCATGGTCCATAGCTTTGTAACAGAGACAACTAGGCCTTCTACCAGGGAATTCCTTATCTATATGGCCTGGTTTTCTACAACTGTAACATAGGATTAATCCTCTCTTTCTTTTAAATGATCCCTAACCTCTTCTGTACTGCACACTAAAATCGTGATAGCTAACTTGAAAAAAATTCTTTCTAGGATCCTGCATCCATTTATTAGTCCAAACATTCTTTCTATGCATAGGTATAACATATCTATCATTATACTTATCAGATCTATTCATATCAAATGTTCTTTCATCTATTAATGCCCTATTTTTTAATCTAGGACATAATCTATCAAACATACCTAGATCCATGCTCTAGAAACAAAAAATTTCACTTATCTTACTTCTATAGAGCACAAAGCTTCCAGATCTAAGAAATTTTAACTATTCTTACCTTTATTAGAGCATAGAGCTTATAGATCTTACCTCTTTTTTGTAGATCTGACCTCTTTCTTTCAGAAATTTCCACTTTTACTTTTTCTCTGAGCATAGAGCATTCATATATTGCTTTTTTTCTTCATATCTGATCTTCCTTTCTTCATATCTGACCTTATTCCTGACATAAAGCTTCAGAGGTCGAGTAAAAAGCTGCGCATTAGGGAAACAGATCTACAGAGATTTCTTTTACACAAAGTTTCTTCTTCCTCAGTTCCCAGCAATCATAGTTTTAGGTCCCAACAATAGAACCATTTGTTGGCACAGGGAAGACCCAGGGTTCAACGCTCAAGAGCGTACCAAAAAATCCCTAACTATCAGCCCTTTCAGCAACACCTGTGAAGCAGATGAAGTCTCACCCGAGGTAGAGGTAGAGGTGGTTGCAATACTCAGGTGTCTGCAACCTTAGCTGGGACATAGATATGTGATTATATCATTTACAGAGCACTTGACTTCGATCATTCATCAATATTCAACCCTTATTATACTTCGCAGGCAACACAGAGCTTCGCAGTGTACACTCAGATCTATAATATTTCAACACTTAACCATAGTAACCCAGATCCAATAGATCAAGACTAAACATCCTCATAAACATCATATATAACAATCACATATATCTAAGTAGCACGAAGCATAAGTGGATATATCAAAGCACATAACATAAGCAAAGATAACACATTGAATCAAAGCACAAAGCATAACACACAGATTTACGTGGTTCACCCCCACCCCGGGGCTACGTCCACAAGATCTTCTTCTTTATTATCATCTTCAATCTGTTACAAGCACAAAGCCTCCAAAACCCTTCTTCGCATAGGAAAAAAGATCTACGCAGCTCGCTGGATACTTCTTCCTTGCGTTGCAACACTTAGCTTTCTATATCAACCACACAATAACTTGCACTTAGCCTTGCAATCCTTACACAGTTCTCATAGAGCACTTATTCAACATCACATAGATGCACTATCAATTGCACTACGAAATCACATCTACTACTTCTTACATTGCCTATCCTTCTATTTATACATTACAAAAGTGGGCCTAAGTGTGGGTAAGCCCACGGTCTGACATCCCTTTCCCATTACATTAACCCAAAACCCAAAACGGGGCTCAAAAGTGGACCGAGATCCCGTGATCTCTACTTTGCCTGGCGCTATATCTTTGATAGGCTGTCGAAGTCCAAAAATGGTCAAATATGACCAAGTTTTCCTCAAAACTTGGTCAAGGGACAAAAATACTGGTGTAATGTGTTCTTGATGTGATGTTTCTTATGATTACATTCTTGTGATATATATATTGAACGCAATCATAGATGATACATTGATGATAAACTGTTGAACATTGTTGATAAAGTGGAAAAATATATATTGTGGTTAAAAGTGGTATAAAGTGCACATACTGATTCACCGCCCCCTCTCGATATTCCAGCAATTGGTATCAGAGTAGATCCTTCATGAAGAAGTATAACCACTAGAAGGAAATCATGAAATACATTGAGAATGGAGAACCAATGTTTGATGGTCAGAGTGATCTAGTGTATGAGATATGGATCAAAAGAATGAAAACATTTATACAAGCACATGGATATGATATTTGGTATTCATTTGTTACAAGATACAATGATACACAGAAACCTAAGACTGTAGCCAAAAAGGAATTGAAGAAGAAGAAAAAAATAACAATGGATTTCATCATGGAAGGATTTCCTGATTCAACAAAGGACAAAGTGGAAAAATGTTAATCAAATAAATAACTTTGGGATAAGCTACATAATATCTATTCTTCTCCCATCACAGAGTCAGATAATTCCAAACATGATGTAGATGACAACTCATATGATGAAGAAACCTACATATGTGAGTAATTTTGCTTTAATTTTGAAGAGCATGAACATCTTGAAATTGAATGCCCTTATTTGAAGATTGAAAGTAATGAGACAGAAAAGCCCAATGAAATAGAAGACAATCCTGAGATTGAAAAGAAAAAGAATCATGAAGCAGATTTCAGTCAACGAGAAAAAAACTTGAAGATGAAATAATCACATTGAAGATCCAACTTGAAGAAGCAAAGTGAACATAAGAAGTCATGATGAATCATACGTTGAAGAAAGAAGAATTTCAGAATGCCAACTCCAAAGAATTCGAGAAGACAATCATGATGTTTAAGGGCCAGTTAGAATAATCCAAAAAGATTGAATAAAGTACCGAGGATCAGAAGTAGTGTTTGGAAATCAAAATAACAACACATAAGGAAGAAGCAGAAAATAGAGAGAAGATATTAGCAAATCATCTTAAGGAAAGAAATAACGACTTAAACTCATATTGAAGTAGAATTTGGTCAATAAGAGAGAATACTTGAAAAATAAATCATCTCCTTGAAGATCCAACTTGAAGAAGAAAAGAGAACAAAATAATTCATGAAGATTACGATGATGAATAAAGAAGAAGAGGTCGATAAGCTTGAAGAAGAAGTTTTCACATTGAGAGTTAAAATCATCAAGCTCAACAAGAACATTGAAGAGACAAAAACATCCACGTCATCAGTATATAATGTTGAAGAGAAGCTTTCCAGGTTACTAGAAAAGAAGAATGAAGAAAAGAGTAAGAGTTATGAAGAAGTACTCAAAAGAAGGAATCATGGTCAACAAGAATCAAAGACGAATGAGTACAATGGAGATATATATTCAACAAGACCTACCACATTCAATTAACAAAGAAGATTCAACCATAATGAAGGGATCCACAGAAGAGAAGATCATGATAAACCAAGACAAGAATTCAGAAGGACTATACTACAAAGAAGATAATTTTCTCCCAAGTATGTAACTTTATTTTATGGTTCTTGTTTTTATTGTACTAAATTTGGACATAAATTTGTAGATTGCAGGGCTTATGGAAGAAATGTTCAAGCAAGAAAAGATTATGTGGCCCCACATAACATTGACTGTTACAAATGCTATAACTATGGACACATAGCTTGTGATTGTAAAACCATGATCAATAATTCCATGAAAGAGAACACTGATATCATATATAAGAAAGTATGGAAAAGAAAACAAGAAGAACAGGTGAATAAAGACCAGGTCGAAGAGATCGCAGGATTAACAATAGAATGAGATGAAGAAAAATCTACAAGGAATAAGGAAATTGTCAGATACACGAAGGTTTGGAGAAGAAATGAAAAACCAAAAGAACAAGTTAATAAAGAATAGGTCCCAAAGATCATAGGATTTGTAATAGTGTGAGAAAGAAAAGAAGAGCAGGTGAATAAGGAACAAATTCAAGAGTTTGTACTTTCAATAATTGTAGTGCAAGATCAATCCACATGCAGAAAGGAATAAGTAAAAGTTTAGAGATATGATGAGTCTACAGATGAAGAGGAATATTACTCTGCATAAGAGCGGGTATTTTTCTGATCCATCTGTCTTGGAGACTTCCAACAAATATGCATGTTGAACAGGGGGAGTCCATGCAATAGACACTACAAATAAGAGAACCATCTCTCAAGAAATATGAATTGTTTATAGAGAAAGATTCAAATAAGTCATATACCAAAGTAAAAAGTAACATATTGATCGATTGAGAAGTAGTGTTTCCAACACATGTATCAATTGACAGGAAGAAGTTTATGATTGTATTGCACTTATGTATTCAGGTAGGGATATCTTCAATACAGGTTGTTCCAGACATGCAGAGTTTGATGAGAATATATATCAAATAAGTGGACATATTTGATTCATTCTAATAAATAGGAACAAGTGATGATCGGTTGTAGCATATTCAAGTGAAACCTTCATGATAGTTCAGTCACAGATTGGGTCAACATTGTGAACAATTGAGTAACAGGGTTATGAATAGTTTGTGACATATGGATAGAGATGGATTTGTGAGATGTTTAGTAGGTACATAAAGAATGGGTTAGAGAAGATGCATAATAGTATATTTACAATTGGAATAAGTGGAATCAATTAGTCTCAGAAAGGGAAAGAAGTGAAAGGAACATCATAACAGGGAAAGAGAAATCGTCATCATCACAACAAAATCATTTGACAACATGGTCAAGTGAACATGACAAGTGATTGAAGAAATAAAATAATGAATTATTTTTATATATGTCAGTGGATTTCAAGAGGAATCACCAATGGACAATAAACAACACTGGAAGAGAGGAAATAAAACATATACATGTAGCCCTACATTTATCTACATCCTACATAAAATTAAAGGGAAGAAAAATCATCAAAGAAAGAGATCTAGATAGGAATATCAGATACATGATGACAAGGGGAGCATCCCCAAGGAGAGAGACCCTTTTCCATTGATGTCAAAGGAGGAGAGTGAGAAACATTGATGAGGAGAAAAGGTCACAGGAGGAGCATGAGTGTTGGAGAATCAATGTTTCCATCAATGTTGGTGTTGCCATCAATGCCAAAGGGGGAGATTGTTGGAAAGTTGGTTTGGACAGTTGTTTGTCATTGATTTCAACCCTTGGAGATTGATTTCAATTCTTGGAGAAGTTTGGAATCCCTAGATATATGGTTGATATTGATGGTGAGTTAGTTGTCATTGATGGAGAGTTAGTTTCCAACAGATGTGATGGGTGCATTTGATGAAGTCTACATGAATCTTCATAGGTGTGGTTATGGGACCCTAACTTGGTTGGGGAATATGTACATGGATAATAGTGTACATGAAGCTAATACACTCATGGATATATAATCCTCTTCATGTCGTTTTCGGTGATAGGTGGTATGCCACTTGGTTCCTCATGATTGGGGGGTTATGAGGTCATGAAGTTAGAAGCCCAGAAGTATGGTTAAAAAACCCCAAAGTATGGTTAAGAATCCCATAAATGGTTGAAACAAGAAGTTATTAGTTGAAACCAAAATGAGGAAAAAGGGTAAAACATTGGTAAACAATAAGTTACAAGTCAGCCCTAAAGTTAAGTAAAGAGGTCACTTGGAAAAGTATAAATACACATCAAGAGCCTCTCATTTCTATACACAAGTTTATTGAATATCCATCTAAGTGAGAAAGTGATTTTTATCCGAGGTAACCAAGGAGATTTGAGGAAAATTTCATAGGGAAGATGAAGTGAATAAGGGCGAAATTCCAAGGTAGGATGTGTTCTAAGGTATGTTATTTACATGTTATCTTACCATTTTCCCTATACCTGTTTTTCTAGAATGATTCAGATAGTGAAACTTGGAGGAGGTTGAGAAGATATTTCAAGGTATCTATGGTAAAAATTTCAGCATCTCGAGCATAACATGTTTTAATATACACTCTGTGGAAAATAGGGTTTTTTCCTAGTTCGAAAACTAGTATCAAACATGTGTTTCTGGTAAAACAATCATAACGTATTCATAGATAATCCAAATTTAGTGAGACCAAATGAATTGGATAGAGTACAATCCTTAGTATGTTTTTTATGATTTTTATATACACATATCAAATATTTTACATGTGCCATGCTCTACAGGTTATCTCTCTAGAATAATCCAAAATTCAACAAGGTCTGCCATTGTTGCTGTAACCCATTTTCTGGGATGTTCCAAGTAGTGAAACTTGGAGGAATTGCAGAGAAGATATTTAATAATATTGGGTACAAGTTTCATACCTTTATTCATTACAAATATATATATATGTTCTTGTTTAAAGTTATTGTTTATGACTAATCCAAAAACTAGTCCCGTGAGACTAAGGTAAAGTTTGATGAAGATGTTATTCTCTTGTTGTTGAAGTTGAGGAAGGTATGTAGGTTTGTGATCATATGCATGATGTCTGTTACATATTTACATGTATGTTTATATGCATGTTTTAAGGGTTACATGTTGATTATTTTATGGTGCATGATTGAGGCAAGTCTTTGGTATATTGTAGAGACATTGACACATGCTTGAGGCACATATTAGGTGCATGGTTGAGGAATATACTTGGTATATGATATTGTTTGGTTATTTGTTGAGGTAGACCTTTGATTGTACTTTCTTGATATATCCTATGGTACATGGTGCATGCCATGATTGAGTGATATGGTATATGGTTGAGATACATTGTTGGTACATGGTATGGTACAGGTTTTGATGTACATTGTTGATGTACATGGTATGGTATAGGATTGGTACTTGGTATGGTGTTGATGTAGATGGTTGATAGTTGAGGCATATGGTAAAGGTTATGGTGCATGGTTGATGAACGATTTGGAAAAGGTGTTGGTGCATGGTTGATGCATGATTTGGTATAGGTATTGTTGCATGGTTGACACACTTGTTGTGGTACACAATTGATGTTTGGTATGGTACAGGTTGATGGTTTGGTACATGATTTTTTACATGGTTGAGACACATATCTTGTGATGGTATGTTGGTAATCCTAGTACATGATTAGTAGAGGCATGTGTGGTGATTTTGGACATCTAGTTGAGAGGTTTCTTTGGTATATGATCCATGTGAGATGATATGGTTGTGTTTCAGTGACAATAATAGGTTGGACAGGTTGACAGTGATAGGTTGGACGAGTTGACAGGTTATAATGGCAGTGAAAATGACAGTGATTGTGGTAGTAACAATTGGTCTACACTTATATTTCAGGGCGGTTGGATGGGGCAAGGAAAGGGTTTTTTTCCTCCTTCCAGTTGGTGCCATAGAATCAAGGAGTTGGATCTTTCTTCAGGTTGGGGCCTGAGAACTAGGTGGTTGTAGCTTACTTCAAGTTGGATCCTGCAAATAGGGTGTTGTAGCCTCCTTCTAGTTGCAACTGGACAATTGGGAAGTTGGTGCTTCCTATGAATGAATTCTTGATATATATAAGAAATAATTATGTGTTTTTCTCCCATTTGGGTTTCCACATAAATATTGGTGTATTGTGTTCTTGATGTGATGCGTCTTATGATTACATGCTTATGATATATATATTGAATGAAATCATAGATGATACATTAATGATAAACTGTTAAACATTGTTGATAAAGTGGAAGAATATATATTGTGGTTACAAGTGGTATAAAGTGCTCATATTGATTCACCCCCCCCTCTTAGTATTCCAATATTGGTGTCCCTTTTGATTAATTTTTCCATGCTATTAGAGATTATCACTTTATAGGGTTTCCCTTGGTTATCTCTAAGCTCAATTTCCTTTCCATTTGAGGAAAATTTCATGAAAATATATTGAAAATTAAAGGGCATTGTTCCCAATGATTGTAACCATTGGACCCCTAATACAACATCAACACCCCCCATTTTGAGGGAAATCATGGGGATATCAAGAAAATACTCCCCCATGTTGAGCCTAATACTATGGCATTTCCCTGAACAATTTATGGTATCTCCATCCGCAATCATTACTTGAAACTTTGGTGCGGGATATACAAAGCAATTGAGATATTTTTCTAATTTTTAATTGATGAAATTATGGGTACTACTATAATCAATCAATACTATTACCTTTTTATTTTTTATGTATCCTTGTATCTTGAGGTTTTTTGGAGTACTAATGCTGGCCAATGCATGGCAAGATATTGTTTGAGTAGTCTCTTCTAGATCTGGATCTTGTGGCGGTTCAAATTCCCACTCTTCTTCCTCTTCACAGTCTATGTAGAATACTTTATTCTCACTACATTTATTCCCCTTACTGTACTTGTTGTGACAATTGAAACAAGGTCCTTTTTCTCTTATTTCATCCATTTGTTGAGGTGTCAACCTTGTTGGTTGAGGTACACTATCTTCTTCCTCTTCACAGTCTATGTAGAACAATTTCTTCTCATCGAATTTATGCCCCTTAATATACTTGATGTCACAATTGAAACATAGTCCTTTTTCTCTTCTTTCATCCATTTGTTGAGGTGTGAACCTTGTTGGTTGAGGTATGCTTTTCTTATGACCCAAAAATGATCTCTACTTGTTGTGTATGCTCCAATGGTATATTTGTATGTAGCTTTATTTTTGTCTTGAATATGACGAGCATTTTGCATGGCTTACATAATATTTGTAGGATGTCTTAAGAAAATATCATGTTTGATGTTTTCTTTTAATCCACCCATGTAAGCTTCCAACAATTGTTGATCACTTATGTCATCCAC
>SNQJ01S0236791.1:0-11454 GCA_010110895.2 Picea sitchensis | reverse complement strand
ATATTTTCATTTCACCAAATCATATCTCTTTTCTGTAAAATATTGAGGGTTAAACATGTTCCAGAATTTATTGGTAGCTTACTTAATCATGAATATCTAATCTAAATGCTTCACACACTTGATCAATAAAGCTAAGATCTCACGTGATCCAATGAATAAACTGAAATAAGATCTTGAAATTATCCATTGTGTGTGTGACAACCTGGATTTGTAATGAAATAGATAAAGTGTTAACTCTGGATTAATGAAGACTAGTTTATGAGCAAATTCTAAGATCTAGAATGAGATGCATGATCACACTGTAACTTCCATATGCTTAAGAGAATCTACTTCATTGATTATCCTAAGATAATAAGAATTAGTATCAAGTATCGATATAAGTTTTGTGATGACCTGGTCACATATCAAGAAACTTTAAATACTCTTTGATTGTTGGAAGAATGGATTGTATCTGCAGAGGATTTAGTTTCTATCTTCAGACTCAGTGGTATTAAGGGCATAGGATCTCAAGTTATTAATAGGATTTTGTCTCTGGGATTTGAGTTATTTTCTTGTTGAGTGTGGTGTGATCTCTAGAGGTGTTGTAGCAACAAAGAGATGATATTTCATGGGAAATGAGTTTAGTTTTAATAGAGTTCATACTGTGTGTTTACGTTCGAGTTTAGTTTCAATAGAGTGCAAAATATGTGTTTACATTCCTTATTGGTAGCTATAAGTTTTATTTACAAAATATTGTTATCGTGTCGCTTCACTCACTAATTGAAGTGTCAAGCTTTGTGGTAAGACTCGTTCAAAGTCATTCCCGTACATATCGATTTGTTGTCTGTAGGTAAGAATGCAGTAATACCATGTAGTATGTCCTGCTTGATGTGAAGTAATCATTTTAGGTTAAGAATAAAATTAGTCATTAGGAATTAATCTCAAACCAATCAGTCTTATTCTAGGTCAATAACACGATTACATGGAGACTTGAGTGGATCCATATTGATGACAAATATAGACATATGCCAGAGTAAATGCTATTATGTTTTTATTTGTTTCTTATTTCTTTCTCGCACTGATAAATAGTTGATTGTTTTTCATACATAGAATAGAATTTAATTAGTTGATTCATTAGATTGGTTATTGATTATATGTGTGGATTAATGGTTTCTTTGCTTATGTTCATGCATGATTGGTAGGTTACCTAGTTCTCTTTCTCCTTCAAAGACAAATTAGGATACACTTTTTTCATTTGCCTGCACATATTGTACCTGCAGTTCATCAGTTTACGAACCTAGTTGAAATTTATGTGGGATTTTATTACAACAATTAATTATCCCAACATTTTGGCACCATTGTCAGGGAACTGCTAAAAGGTAAACGGTAAGAAGCTAGTTTTTGTTTCAAAGTTCGATTGTTTTCGTTGAGTATTCTTTACTTTTTCCATATCGGTGGCAGAGAGATAGTAAGAAGGAAGGTAAGAACCTACACTGCCACTATTGTGAGTCCTTCCAAACCCTATCTGGCATATGGTTAACTCATGGTTAGGCCTAGGGATAGCAAGGGTAGATTTTTAAAAACTAATATTTCGGAAAATTTATTTGGTAGCAATAAAACCCCTCCTATTAACCCAACTGAAAGATACGCAGGAAGCTCACGGAGGGAGGGTTCTACATCAAGGTTGGCCACCCCACAATCTGAACAAATAATGGAAAAGGTACAGGGAAAAGAGGGATAATCCTAGGACCAACCAGTTGAAGAGCCACAGGTTGATAGGCAAGTTTCAAACATTGATCTAGTACTAGAGCATATTTTCAACCAAGAGCATATATATCAACTACTTAAAACTCCCCACAATGTGATAATTTCACAAGTGGAAAATTCTATGGTGGGAGTAAATCCAGGATTTCAATTGGGAGACAACTTCACCATTCATCAAAATCCAGTAGCTGAGCCACCACTATCACCAAGTCCAGAGGAATTTAGTATATTTGGCCACATGGCAGATGAAGAAGAAAGAAATAGGGAACCATAAGGAGAGACGAACTTCAGATTCCCCATACTTGACTTAATGTCGAATGTGAACATGAAAAATATTCCCCCTTCGGTCCTTCCAAATTTCACAGGTATGGTTATAGAGGATCCAGAAGTTTTCTCTTTGAGTTTGATATTCTATGTAGAAGCTATAATTATGTTGATGATGCAAAAAAAATAAAATTGTTTCCAACAACCTTAAAAGAATCTGCTCTAAGATGGTTCATGGGACTTGAAGATTACTCTATCCGATCTTGGGAAGACATGAAAACTACTTTCCTTAAAAAAATATCAAGACTATTGTAGGACCAAAGAATCTCGCAATGATATCTTTAAGATGCAACAATCAGAGGAAGAGAGTCTTGAAGACTACGTAGAAAGGTTTCTCTATGATCTTCAGAAAACCAAGAAGAGTACTTTAAATAATGATACCATTAGGACTATCTTCCTTAAATGGATACAAGAAGAATACATTGATGTGTTAATTCTGATGGGTGTAGGCAATATCTCTCAATTGCCATTTTCTAACATCTATGATTTATGCAGGAGATATTCTAGGAGTCGAGCAAAATATGGTAAGGGAATAAGAGATTTTTTTCCAAAAGTAACAAAATCTATTGTAGGAGGTGGAGTATCAAGGATAGAATTAGGAAATTTATTGGAAAATTTTAAAACAGAAATTCTTGGTACTCTTAGTTCTCAGCTAGATATGTTTCAAGCTAAGAAAAAGCAAGCAAAAGATATAGTTGTTGTGTATATTTTTTGTCCCCACTGTCGAAAGAAGCATCCATTTAAAGAATGTCCATTGGATAATGTGCAGGTTTGTGCAATGTGTGTGAAGGATCATGAGACGGAGAATTGCCCCTCGCTACCTAGACTTAAAGCCATATATAAAGAAAATAGGGAGGTTGTAGAACCTTCTTTTCAAGCTGCACTGAAGAAACCATGGCATCCAAGATCCCAAGGTATGTCCCAATATCCTTTTTCCTCATATTTTTCACCTTATAATGCTTATCAACAATAGTGGAACACTCAAATTCCATGGAAAAACACTTGGCCACAACAACAAACTCAAACTCAACCTTGAAAGCAAAATTGGAGATGTAGCCCTCACGAGATTATGCCTCAACAAAAGTTCCCAATGCCTTATCATAACTACTCACAATACCCCTCAACCATGCCATCATTGTATCCTACTACCCAAGAAACAGTCCCACAATTACCACAGCTGGACGCAAACCAAAACCCTCCCAAACCAACATAAATGCCTGCATGGTCGGTACCAAATCCAAACAATAGAGTTGCACATCCTGCCTTTAATGCTGAGATGCATCCCTTTACAACTTACCTGATCACTCATATGCCCCTTCAAAATATACATCTGAGATCAGGAAAAGTCGTGAAACTAAGAGATTCAACGGTTTCCATTGAGGAAGAAGAGGAAACTCCTGAACAACCAAGAAATGAAAACCAACCCACAAACATAGTTGCTCCCTCCATTAAGACACAAACACCTACCACTCCTACAGAGTAGCCACAAGCACCTAAACTTCCACCTTATCCAGAAAGGCTAGCCATAGAAAATCCAATAGTCCTCCTTGAATTTGACTTGGAAGCCGAGCTACAGAATGTTTGTGTCAAAATACCCCTGCTGCAAGCTATAAAAGATATTCCCATTTACGCAAAAAACGTCAGGGATTTATGCATTAAGAAACCTGGAAGGAAACAAAAAGATCCCCCCACTATCCATGTAGTAGGTCAACTGGCCGAACTAATGTCTGGGAAACCATTGGTGAAAAAGTATGGAGACCCTGGAAACCCCATAGTCACCATTTCCATCAATGACGTTCCCATAGGAAATACTTTGATTGATTTGGGAGATGCAATAATATCATGACCGTTATGACCATGGAAACATTACAATTGGATACTCTCTGGCCCACACCCATGGTGCTCGAACTTGATGATAGATCTAGGATCAATCATGTCAGGGTTCTCGATGATATATTGGTAACTCTAAATTATTGGGAGTATGTAACACCCCTAGCCACCAACAGGTCGGGTAACGCCACTTCTTGAACATCTCTCTTAGCTCTGATACCATTTTGTAATGCCCCCAACCACCAACAGGCTAGGCAACACCACATCGGAATTTCACTGTAATAACAATTTGTGGCAACCCCAGCCACCCAGGTCGGGCCATGTAACACCACCAACAGGATGCTAAGCTATGATAACAGGTTAATTGTTCATCCCAGAGTACGTATATATTACATGCATTTCAAATGAAATAAAAGGCAATAAAATATAATACTACCATACTAACTCATGCGAAATTGATCGTAAATTATACATGCAACGAAATCACATGATAACATTGTAATAATCATAGATATGCGCAACATGCATCATTAAACACATAATTGATACTTATCTTTGGATTGTGAAGTCCACTAACTGCATACAGACCTTCCACGAACCTCCCAGCCTTAGAACACACTGCTCATCACTCTCAACAGTGGGTCACCCCCAAGTTGGGACTAAAATCCACTGAGCAAGGGATTCTTATGCTTTGCAAGGCTAACAAGAATGTTGCACAGTTCAACATGAAGGATTCTCTCAGTAGCCACTTACGCCCACTTCTCACAGAATCTCATTCCCCACATGCCTGTCCTACCCTAGGAGTATACACCTCCACTGTCACACACTCCATCAGCTGCTCCACCTCCTTTCTGGGGCTTTAGCAATAGGTCGAATAGGAACTCTCAGAGCTATGTAGTTGTTACTGGACTCCCTCCAAGAGAATTCACTCCCAAAACACACTCTCTCACCTGGAGAGAGTTGCTCACAAGACTGGAAACCTGCCTCTTCAATCTACGGGCATGAAAACCTGCCTTTGCAAACCACATGCCTAACAACCTGTTTCTTCTATCCAACTCCTAAGACAAACCAGCAAGGGCGGAGGAAAAAACTGAACTCCGGTAAGGCAGAGTACAACTCAACAAGATACTAGTGCGCACAAGTTACCGAGGTTCACGATGGTCTCGGGTTCAACAATGGCGAAAATGGTTGACTGCCTACTTGCTCGGTGTGTGAGTGAACTTGTCCACCTAAAGGTGGTCGACTAGTTAGAGAATGATGAGAATGGTGAGAGTGTGAGAGCCCCACTGTCTCCCTGAACCTCCATCAGTCCCCCCCTTAAAACTGCATGTGTCAGAGCTGACACCTGTCACTCATGAAGCTTGATCCTTTCCATTTGGAGTCATTCCCTCTTCCTAAAGGAACTTAGGATATAATCATATAATTCTATCAACATTTAGAATAATAATAAATTATTCTTGGACTTAATCTCTTAAGATTAGTCCTTATCTCCAGCCTCTCAACCCCCTCTCCCTTACCCAACCTAGTGGAGATTAGTCCCCCATACACTTTCTTCGTGGTCTATCTACATGTAGCGATGTTTTTATATTAATAATATGAATATTTACATGTACAAAACAGGCTCCTAGCCTTTAACACCTAGGCTCATCGACCTCATAAACACTCAAGCCTATCAACTTATAATTCCTTGGTTCACCAACCTACAAAACATGTTACAATTCATAAATACAATTGGGGCTCGTCCTTGGGGATATTACAATCCCCTCCCCTTATTTTTTCACTGTCTTCAGTGCAACTTATTTACAAAACATCAACAAGATTTTCAAAATATTAAAAAAGAAGCAGGTATTATGCCCGCATAGCATCATCATGCTCCCATGTCACATCCTCAGGACTGTACCAGGTCCACTAGACCTTTACAAGCCCTATGGATCAATTCTGAAGCTACTTTCTCTTCTGATCCAATATGTGCATCGGATGCACTTGCAAGGTGCCTTCTTGCTCCACCTGGATCACATTCCAATCAATCACATGATTAGGATCAGGTATATACTTCTTGAGTAATGAAACATGAAATACATTATGAACAGTCATGGATGCAGGCAATGCAAGCATATAAGAAACTAGTTCAATCCTTTCTAGGATTTCAAATGGTCCACAATATCTGGATTCCAACTTGGAACAGTTTCCTAGCTTCAAGGAACTTCTGTTGGATTTTACTTTCAAGAAAACATGATCACCCACTTTAAACTCCCTATGGTTTCTGTTCTTATCAACATAAATTTTCTACCCGTCTTGGGCATCCTTCAAATTCTGCTTAATATTCAACATTTTCTCTTCCATTTCCTTGAACTCTGGCACAATTATTGCTCTATCAGCTGGGTTGTCCCAACTTATGGGTATGTTGCAATTTCTGCCATAAAGTGCTTCAAACGGGATCATCTTCAGTGATGCTTGATACCCATTGTTGTAAGCAAATTATACCAAGTGTAGATAATCCTCCCATTTAGATGGTTTGTCCATCACATACATCCTTGGCATGTCTTCTATCACTTGGTTTACCCTTTCTATTTTCCCTTCAGACTCAAGATGATAGGTTGTGATGAAGTTCAGGTTCGTTTTGAACCCCTTGAATAACCCTCTCCAAAACTTTGAGGTGAATTTCGGGTCTCTATCAGACACAATTATCTTGGGTATGCCATGCAATCATGCTACTTCCATCATATATATATCAACAACATTATATTCTTTGTGAGTAGTCTTGAATGGAATAGAATGGGCAGCTTTAGTAAGCTTATCCACCACCACCATGATGGAATCGTGTTGCTTGTTTGTTCTGGGTAATCCTGTGATGAAATCCATTGTCACCACTTCCCAGTTCCACTCAGGAATGGGTAACAATTGTAGTAAACCAGTTGGGTGTCTATGCTCAGCCTTTACCTTTTGAAATTCCAAGAATTTAGCTACGTATTCAACAATCTCCCTCTTCATGTCGGGCCAATAATATTGTCTCTTGACTGCTGAAACTGTTTTTTGATATCCTAGTGTCCTGCATAAGGCATATTATGCATCTCTTTTAAAATCACACTCCTCAATTCCGGAGAATTGGGTACATAGACTTTGTTTCTATACCAAAGGATTCCATCAATTCCCAATTCATAGTCCTCAACCTTCTGTTGCATTTTACCTTGCTGCAATTTTGTTACCAATTCCATGTACTACAAATCTGAATTTGCAGCTTCAAAATTTTTTCCTTTAAGATCCGTCTGGTACATGCTAATGGTTGTAGCATGCAGTTTGTGCACTCTCCTGTTGAGTGTGTCAACCACTTTGTTATCCTTTCCTTTGATGTGTTTGATATCAAAGTCATACTCACAGAGGAATTCCAACCATCTACTATGCCTAGCATTCAAGGTAGGATGATCAAACAAATACTTCAGACCATTATGGTCTATCCTCGACTCAAAACTCTTTCCCATGAGGTAGTGCCTCCACTTCTTCAAGGTGTGCAATATGGCTGCCAACTCCAAATCATGAGTGGCATAGAGCCTTTCATGCTCTTTCAAATTCCTTGATTCATAACATACAACAAACCCATTTTGACTGAGGATTCCACCCAGTCCTTCTTTACATGCATCTGTGCATACAATGAAGTCTTCATTTGGATCTAAAATCCTCAGAATTAGAGCATTGGTTAACAATTTCTTCAATTGATGGAAGCTTCTTTCACATTCTTCTTTCCATTGAAATTTCTTCCCCTTACTTTGCAAGGAAGTGATGGGGTGAGCTATTCTAGAAAACCCTGCAATGAACCTTCTATAATAACCAGCTAGACCCATGAAGGATCTGACTTTCATCACATTCTTAGGTGTTGTCCACCCTTTAATGGCCTCAATATTTTCAGGGTCCACTACTATCCCTTCTTCAGATATGATATGCCCCAAATAGTGAATTATGTTTTGATAAAATGAGAACTTGCTCAATTTTGCATACAGTTGATGCTCCCTTAGCACTTGCAACACCATCCTAAAATGATGCTCATGTTATTCTTCTGAATTGGAATATACAAGAATGTCATCCAGAAAAACAATGACAAACTTATCTAAATATTCCTGGAAAACACCATTCATTAAGCACATAAAAACAACTGGTGCATTTGACAACCCAAATGGCACCACTGTGAACTCATAATGACCATACCTTGTCCTAAAGGTGGTCTTTATGATATATTCCTCGTTAATCCTTACCAGATGATATCCTGACCTAAGATCTATATTTGAAAATATCTTTGCATCCTTCAATTGATCAAAGATATCATCAATCCTTGGTAGAGGATACTTGTTCTTTATAGTTACTTTATTCAACTGTCTAAAGTCGATTCACAATCTGAATGTCCCATATTTCTTTTTCATGAACAAGACTAGGGAACCCCAAGGTGATACACTTGGGTGTATATACCCCTTCTTCAAAATCTCTTCAAGCTACATTTGCAGTTCCTTCATCTCTGGTGTACTCATTATGTAAGGAGTCTTTGACACTGGGGTTGCTCCAGGCATTAAATTTATAGAGAAATCAATATCTCTCTTTGGAGGTAGTCATGGTACCTCCTTGAACACATCCTCAAAAATTATCAGGATTGCATGGTCCTCCAAAATTGGTACCTTATCCTTAGATGCTTCATCCATATGGGATGCAAAAATTTGACAGCCTTTCCTGTAGCACTTCTTCAACTGCATTGCTGAAATTTCCCGGACAGTAATTTCCCTGGGAATTCCTTGGATTGTTTTCTTATTTCCTTCCTCATATAGGCAAGTGAATGCCTTGTTACGAAAGTCTAATATGGCATGGTGTTCGTCCAACCAATCCATACCAATTAGGCATTCATATGATCCCAAAGGAAAGATGTTCAAATCTTCCTTGGTACTCAGTCCATTCATGCTCACTGGACATGATTTAACCAACTCAACAACCTTTCTCTTGGTTCATGTAGCCAGTTGCAACAGCCAAGATTTCACATGCTTGCTTCTTGGAAATTGCAACCTTTCCACTACCTTGGGATATATATAACTATGACTAGCATCTGAATCAATTAAAATAGTAAAGGCATGGTTATTGACCATACCTTCAACTCCAATCATGTGTGATTGAAACTAAACTTGCTTGTTGTCCAGGTCTGCACAGATCCTTGGTATTCTACTACCATTTCCTCCACTATTTCTTCTTGCTAAACATTGTGGACAACTCTCACTTTGTCACTTCTATGAGGGAAATATCTATACTTGTGATCCCCTTTACAACCACAACATTTCATAGGTTGTCTTGGCCTTTGTCCACCTACTTTAGCCAACTTGGGCTCTCTAAACACTGGTTGTCTTTGAGGATTATTACTGAAAAAGGGTGGCTTGTTCCCCTTATGCCTCTGTTCCCTCTT
This sequence comes from Picea sitchensis, assembly GCA_010110895.2. NCBI lineage: Eukaryota > Viridiplantae > Streptophyta > Pinopsida > Pinales > Pinaceae > Picea > Picea sitchensis. The sequence goes on along the minus strand of SNQJ01S0236791.1, from coordinate 2,126 downwards.
AAACTTCTTCTTGTCTTCCCAAACTCTTTGGAAATTAGGCTTTCCCTTATGCTGATCATATAATCATTTCTCTCTCCTTATGGTTTCTTCCATAGTTTTAGGATCGTCATATTGGATCTTGTCACTAAGGAAAGCTGGTAATCCACTAAAATATCTTTTCATTTTGACAGTTTCATCTTTGATGAAAGGGATATACTTCAAAAACTCTAGGAATATTGTTTCATATTCATCTATATTCATGCTGCCCAATTTGAGTTCAAATAACTCTTTCATCTTTCTGTCATAGTATTGTTGGCAAATATTAAACTGACAGCGAATGGCAAATATTTAACAGACAGTGAATGCTTGTCATTGATGGCAAGTACAACAATGAAGATGGAATGAGTATAGGAAGTTTGTAATCAACAGGCAAATAGAAGATAAGTCCAGGAAGATCGAATGATCGAAGGCAACGCAACATTGATAGAATGATCGAAGGCCCGTAATGTTCAAGAAGCATTTCTGATCGTTGGATCTCATTCAAAATTCCTGAAAGAACGAGGGTCGTCAGATCAGAATATAGACAAGAAGAGCACTGAAGAGGAGGATAGATCTCAGACGTTAGATCCAAGCGTAGGACCCGACCATCGTTGGATAAAGGAGAACCTGCACGCCTTTTAAAGTATAACAAGGAGAAGCGGGCACACAAAACGTCAAAATCCCGACAACCATCCATCTCAGGGGGTTATGTGGACTGTTGATCCGACTCCCTTTCGGAGTTTCGTAGATCGAGAGTTGGAGGCATCAAGAACATTCACTTCAAGAATTGTGAAATCGCGATTTAATCGCAGCCATTGAATCGAGATCAGATCTGGACCGTTGATCCGACCCCATGTCGGAGTTTCGTGAATCGGGAGTTGAAGTGACAAAAACACTGGACATCAAGGATGTTGAAATCGTGATATGCAAAATCGCAATTTAATCGCAACCGTTGAATAGAGATCAAATCTGGACCGTTGATCTAACTCCATATCGGAGTTTCGTGAATCGCGACATGGAGAGGCAAAGAACCCAATGCAACAAGAATGCCGAAATCATGAAATTGTGATTTAGTCATAGCCATTGAATTAAGATCACATCTGGACCATCGAATCATAGGACATGTGGCAAGTGATCGAAATTTCGCTGACTTGGGGTCAACAGAGCATAGTGTTGAAAATCACGAAATGAGAAATCGCGAAAGCACTTCTTGCATAGGCGCTTGGTTATGACTATAGTCATATTGGGGAAGGAACTAGTACATAAAATTTCTGTATCGGAACTTCGAAGATCGCAAAATGAAGTGTCAAGACACTCAACACAGGATTGCCGAAATGCCGAAACCCAATTTAAAGGAAATGAATGCAAGATCTCATGAAGCCAATCCAACGATGCAGGTGAACTTGGAATATGATCGGAAGGTTACTATTCTCTCTCACAGTTAACCCCTCAGTTACGAATCTGTTAGTGAAACGGATTCATGATTGCGAATCTGTTGGCGTTTCAGTTGCTCAGACAATTGTCTTTCTTTTGCCTAAGGAAATGCGAAGTGCAACCGCTGTGCAGACGTATATAAAAGAAAATGAGACAGATTGTGGATGGTTGATTGTTCTGTATCAGAAAAGAATAAAACTGTAAGAAAGGGAAAATCAGAAGGTGCAGAGTGAGATGGCGAATATGCACAGTGTGAGATGAAACTCAGAGAAGAGTAAAATATGATGAAGAGAAGTTGAAGAAGAGTAAAATGACAGAATGAGTTAATGTAGAGAAGACCCGTTGAACAGACAGAGGAAGAGAAGAACAGAAGAACAGTTTGTAGAAGACCAGTTTTACAGAACAAAGAAAGATTGGTAAGAATTGATTTATCTACATAGTTGACTGCTTATTTATTCATTTAATATTTTAGGGAGGTTGGGAGGTGCTTGGGAGGACTGTTGTCCTCAGAGGTTCAAGTGGGAGCTTGAACACAGGAAGTTGTAGCTTCCATCTGATTGCAGCCAGAGAAACCAGGGTGACAGGGTGGTGCAAGGGAGAACAAGTGTTCTCTGTTATACAGGTTGGAGCCTGTGTAACTGGGAGTTGGTGCTTCCATCCAGTTGGTGTTGGAA
>SNQJ01S0236790.1:0-17855 GCA_010110895.2 Picea sitchensis | reverse complement strand
GTCCATCTATAGTAGTTGTTTTGTGTGATTTTTATTAACCCCCCAGCTCCACTCAGAGATCCATTAGTGAGTGCGGCTCCATCAAACCAAGTTGTTGGTGTATCATCAAGTTCTGGTGCCATTGATAAGCAATGTAATCTATTCTTTGTAACAGGTATATCATTCCAGGCGACCACAACTTACATAAACATATTAACTATGATTTAATAACCATATGGAGGGTATTTAATTCACGCTCGATCTATTAACCATTTGTCTATGGAGGGTATTTAATTCGCTCTAGATCTATTAACCATTTGTATGGAGGGTATTTAAAAAAAAATGCAACTTCAAAAAATTCAAATAGCAAAATGGACTGAACCCATTTATATCATTGTAAGAAGTTAAATGTACACAGCATGCTGAAAACTTCAGGGAAAACTAAGGTCATATGAAATAAAAATTGGAAATTTTAATTGTATTTTTTTTAATATTTAAAAAAAAAAAACACTCATTAATTTATTAAGAGAGGTGTCCCCGAGGTCTAGAGCAGTCGGTGAGGGAGTGCATTGTTGAGGCACTCCGTAAGTGAAAGTCATCAATTCGAAACCCCTAAGGACAGCTCAAATCCAGCCATTTTAAGGGCTGGTGTGGTCCACGTCGGGCGTGATCCCGGGCGATTTTGACGGCTTAGGTGCCCCTGGGTCATGGCATCTCAGCCACAAGCCAGTCTCGCAGGTCAGGGATAGTATAGCCAACAAAAAAAAATGTATAAAGAGTGGTTGTCCATTGGATGTAGTTTGGGTGGTTGGGAAGAATGATTGTTAACCTCCCCATCCAGGTTCGATTCCTTAGAGTGACATGTTGTGCTTCTTCAAAGTCACAGGTTCAAAACCAACGGGGGTAGAAGATGTACATGAGCCTCTCAGCACTTGCCAACTCACAAGTTCCTACCAGCAAATATCTGCTAGTAATTAATTACATAATATTATTTTCTTTTATAAGCGAGATATTTGTTTTTGTCCTCCTACTAGAGGATATACCAAACCTTTTGATTGTGTTGTTCCACTTGATCAGGTGCATGATTGCGTGGAATGTCTAACAACTCACAATGTTTTCTCAAAAAATCTTTTTCTTCTTCCTTTTCAGTAGTCTTTTGAATGTATGTCGATGTGGTTTCGGTTATAAGAAGATCAAATGTTTTAAGATATTGTTCATGGCTTGCACTTTTCACTATAGCAATGTTGAAGCAAATGTTTTTTATTTTATTTTCTAAAATGTATACAAGTTTTGAAATATAAGAAATACAACTATTCAAATGTTGAAGCCAAAAGTATTTTTTTTTTCTAAATATATAAAAGTTTTAATATATGATATATAAATATGAAATTATTTTAAAAAAACTTCAATTTATGCAAAGTTCATTGTGATGTAAAGAAATTCCTCAAATATGAAAAAAAATGTAGAAGTTAATGTAGTTCATGTTCCAATTATGCAAATACATTTGCTCTATTCTCTAAGCACCAAGTGGGTGCTTGTGTATTTTTTTCTTGTTCTCTCAAGCTCATATTGTATATGCATGTTCTCATAGACTTACAAATCAAATGTGAATAAGGCAAATGAGGTTTTTTTGATAACTATTAAGATAATCTAAATGTATAGATACAAGGAATTATAGACAAAGGGATAAGAAGTGTCCACAACTTTGATAAGTGTGCTAGAGTCTAAAGACTAAATTTTCTCTAAAATATAGTACAAAATTTCCATTCATGCTTAATAATATAACATTAAAATTAATAGTCATTAAAAGCAATAAGTGTAACTAGTTGTCATGTACATTTATAAGAGTCTAGAAAACAAGAGTCATAATTTATGTTCTTAAGGAAATCATGCCCACATTTAGAGGTAGGTCATCGTGATCCTTGAGGATGGCCTACCTAATAGACAATTTGCCTTGAGAGCTTTATGGTTTCTCATTTTTTTTTCCAGTAGAAAATTAGCTCAATTATATTAAGAAAATATATTTTTTTACATCCACAAGACCATATCTGTCTTTAATGTCATGGCATATAGTTGACCACTAAACGAAAAATCCAGAGGAACATTCCAATATACATCCAAAGAAGAGCTCCATATAGGGCCAAAACTCTTTGAAATATGCAAAAAGACTTGGAACCTTAAATCGAAAACCACCACAGTCTAGAAAATAGTGAAAAATACATATCCTGGCTACACTCAAAACTGTGATAAACTTTCCAAAAATGGAAGGATGGTTAAAGGAACAACTAATAGATGTTGAAAAGGCATCGTTGACCATCCATACCGCCTGACCATTTGTGGAGCGAGATAAAACCTTCAGGTTCCAGTAATGCTTTCTTTGATAGCTCGTCCGCCTCCTTGTTGAATTCACGATATATGTGAAAAAAGTTGGTGGCCAAAAACTTACTTCTTAAAATCCTGATTCTTTGTTTCCATCCTTCAATGGAGCTCACTCACAGATCACTCTTGTTATTTAACCAGTCTATGATTACTTTGGAGTCTCCTAGAATCTGAATCTTTTGAATGGACAGATAATTTGCTATAAACACTGTAGCCCAAACTCCCATTAGTTCTGCCTTCGTATTAGCTCCAACTCCACAATTCAAGTACCACTTATAAATTGTTGTAGATGAAAGTTTTATAATACCCCCGACCCCACTGCACAGTCCATTTGCCTGGGCTACTCCATCAAAACAAGCCACAGGGGACTCATTTGAATGATCTATCCAACAGGAGCGTAAAGTAGGAGTAATCTTTTTTACCATAGGTTTATGTAGGGAGCCAAAAGTCCTTATAACAACTGATTGAATTGAAGGCTCTTTTCCTTCAAAGATAGTTGAATTCATTTCTAACCAGATAAACCAACAAATATGAGCAACAAGATAGGATGGTACAGTCTTATCCGTTGTCCAGTTTGTAAGACAAACATCTAAATCATTCCCCCTCCAATCCTGATTGTAATTTTTGATAAATTTAATTTTCAACCAGATAAGTTTAGCGAAGGGACAATGTATAAGCAAGTGATCAATGTCTTCAATATCCCCTTTGCATAACTAACAACGACCAGGGCCCATCCACCCTCTAAGTTGTAAATTATTCCATGTCAGAATTTTGTTCTCCACTGCCAGCCACATAAAAAGCTTGATTTTTTGTTGAATGTCCCACTTCCAAAAGATTTTTCTCCAACCTGTAAGAGTCGAAAAGTGTAGTGTAGATATTAAGGCCACATAAACATTCTTTTCCGAAAGGGATCCTGATGAATCACCCCCAATCCATAATAGTTCATCTTCATTATCGTATAATGATACTCCTGAGGCTTGAAGAGCTTGCTTGAAGCGATCCCACTCCGTTGTTAGATCACCTGATATATCCAGGTCTGAACTGCTGATCCAAGAAGATAAAAAAGAATCCTGATCAAGAGGTCTCCAAGACTGAGCTAAAACCGCGATATGTTTCTGTCTAAGAACGACAAGGAGTGAATGAGAAAGGAAGGATGAATTTCCCATCCCCAGAATTCTATCCCTTCCTAGAGCCACATGATGACCCTTGCCAAGATTCCATCTCAACCAGTTTGTAATCAAATGTACAGACTTTAAAAGGATGTTCTATATTTTTTATGCCGAAAGTTGGCGAAAAGTGGTTGATCTAAACCAATTTTTGGTTGTAATAAAAGGGAGATACTTCTCCTTTATCACTTTTTTCCATAATCCTTCCTTTGTTAAAACTTGCCAAAGGGTCTTCGTTGCCAGAACTTTGTTGAATGAAAAGATATTACGAAAACCCCAACCACCATTATGCTTTGGTCGAGCTAGAGTCTCCCAACGACAGAGGTGGTAATGATTTGAATCACCAATCCCATTCCAAAGAAAATTATAAAGTAATTTCCTTAACTTGTGTAGTATGGATAGAGGAACTGAAGCGAGAGATAACCAATAAACGAGCTGACTTTCCAGAACGTCTTTGCACAGTGTATACCTGCCACCCAAGGACAACCACTTGTAGCTCCAATGGTTAATCTTCTTTTCCACTTTGGTCAAAAGCCATAACTAGTCTTCATATTTATGTAATCCAGCCTTTAAGAAGTATCCAAGATATTTGAATCCCACAGAGAGATCTGTGAAGTTATACAAGAGTAAAAGCTTGAAAGATGAAAGTTCTATCTCCGAGAGTCTTGAATAATGCACTATTGATTTTAATGAATTTACCTTTAAACCCGAAGCCAAACAGAACTTTTGAACGAGTCTCTTGATCTCCTTCCATTCCTGCAATGAAGCATTTGTCAGAAGTAAAACATCATCAACAAATAAAAGGTGTAGGATTTTTGTAAATCTGGAAACTTTGATTCCTGTTAAGATTCCTTCCCTTTGGCTTGATTTTAATAACAGGCTCAAACTCCCCATCACCAGAATAAATAGTAAAGGTGACAGCGGGCACCCCTGTCAAAGTCCTCTACCACTTCTAAAAAAATCTATGGCCTTCCCATTAATTAAAACTGCAGAGGACACATAATTCACACAAGCCATAATCCAGTTTGTCACTTGCATTCCAAACCCCACTTGAATTAAAATCAATCTAAGAAAATCCCAATTAATGAAATTGTAAGCTTTCTGTAGGTCTAGCTTTAGAATGAGAGATTTAAAATTTTTCTTTTTAATATTGTGTATGCATTCTTGTGTTGTGTTGATTGCATCATGGATCTGGAGTCCTTCTAGGAAGCCCATTTGTTATGTCAATAGAGCCTTTGATAGAATCGGTTTTATCTGATTTGCTATTACTTTGGAAATGACTTTGTAAACCAGGTTACACAAAGAAATAGGTTTGTAACCCCATAGTTTTGAGGTTTATTGATTTTGGGGATCAAAGCTAAAAAAGTAGAATTTATGCTTCCTTCTATGCGCCCACTGGACCGAGCATCCACCACCATTGCCAGAAGGTCCTCACTCACTAAATCAAAGAAATGTAAGAAAAATTCCACCGTCTAGCCATCAGGCCCTGGACTTTTGTCTTTTTTAAATAGAGATAAAACCAATTTTAATTCCTTTAACGAGATTGGCATATAGAGATCTCTTGCTTCGTCCTCTCTTATCATTCTTGTAAAGAGACCCGCCACCCCAACCTGATCTGTTGTGTGAGAAATGTCCTGAGTTTTAAAGAAATTATTGAAGTAATTCTCTGCCTCCATGACTATCGCCTTCTGGCCTTTATGTATAATCCCATAATCATATCGTATCTCCCATATATATTTGCTAATTCTCACGTGTTTAGCATACTAATGAAAGAACTTTGTATTTTGATCTCCGCTTTTGACCCATATAGCCCGACTCCGAAGTCGCCACAAGTCCTCATGTGCTTATAGAATCTTATTCCTTTCTGTTTCCAGTTTTATAAGATTAGACTCCACCTCCGAAAGAATAGAACCCTCTGATAATAACTGCAAATGTTGTTTGATATTTTCTTCCAAATTCTTCATAACTTTTAAATCCCGATCCCTTGACTATTTTGCCCATCTTTTTGTAATATTTTTTAGGTCCTTTAACTTCCATATAAAACAATGTTGGCAATCTCCTTCTAGTAAATATTTCAGATCACTCCAAAGTTTATGAACCATACTATTGAAAACTTTGTCTAACAGCCACTGTGAATTAAATTTGAAAGGATATGCTTTTGGAATAGTATTGTTCTCCAATTGCAAAAATATTGGTGCATGATCCAATACAAAAGGAAATTCCACCCAGGATCTGTACAGTCCAACATTCACGAGCAAATCCTCCGAAACCAAGAATCTATCTAGTCTCTTGGCAATCGAGTCTATACCCGAGTGCCCATTACGCCAAGTCGGGACTAACTTATCTGGTTGGACATCTAAAAGTTTATGTGCTTGAAAGAGTGTTTTGAAGAAATCGACAAGTTGTCCCGAAAAAGCAGATATGCCCCATACCTCTCTAGTAGAAACCGTTAGATTTAAGCCCCCCGCTACCACAAGAATTTTCAGAGAAAGAAAACCATTGTTTGCTAGTAAAGTCCATAAAGGTTTACGCTCTAGGCATGGACCATATATATTAAGAAGGTTGATCTTCCTCTTTGATGCAATAATCGAACCAGAGATAGTATGGTTTCTCATTTTGACAATATAAAGTCACTTTCATTGCATTTGTACTACTTAGCAATGTTCCTTAAGCTTCTACTTATTATAAATTGTGGTAAGAAACTCTCACTAACCTACTTCTATTTTTTTTTAAGTGTAATTAGGAGAAGTCCAAATTAAGCCTATCTGAGTCACTATTAAGCCTATGCAAATAATAGCAATATCAAGAAACTACGTTAGATCAAAATAATTTTTTAATCAGTATCGGTCACAAATTGCAATGATCTTTAATTGTGCATCTTTTCCTCCCGAATATGTTCTCTTTCTTAAATAAATATTTTTAGTACTAAAGTAAAGAGTTCTTATTGTGTGTTGCAATTTTTTCAAACTTTTCATAAAAAACAAAGAAAAGATTAAATACATAGTGTTTTACATAATGAAATACATAATTATTCTTTTACTCCTCTCTTAAATACATAGTCTATAATAATATTACTTTTTTTAATCTTAAAATAACATTACTTTTCTCTTAAACACATAGTTTTAAATATGTCAATTTTATTAACATTATTTTTTAATATTTCATAATTTTAAATATTATATTTCAAATTTGTAAACATTATTTTAAAAATATTTTAGAGTTTTAATTATTATATTCGATTTTTTTAATGTCATAATTATATTATTTTTCTCTTGATATACTGATTATTATTTTACTTATTAAAGACATAGAGTAGTCATATTTCAATTATTATAATATGTTTTCTTTAATGTCATAATAATGTTACTTTTCTTTTTAATATACATTTTTTTATTTAATTATTAAATGTATTGAGTAGTCACAACAATTTTACAGTTTCAATTTTGTTTAAAAATCGACGAGAAATTTAAAAAAAACAATGGAATTGCATATATCAATTGTTGATAATTGCTCATAAAAGCAAAAACAAAGTTTAATAATTAGACTTGTCCAAAAAGTATAAAGTAGTGAGATAATTTCTATTTTGATTTTAAACCATGTACAAATAATACATTATTACAAGTTTCAAGTGTTTCATAATTACTATATTTTTTTGCTTGGACTATATATAATTAATATATCAAAACATTTATAAGAGACAACTTTACTACTATTTTCACTTGTTTACATATATTTTCATTATTTTTTGTATTATAATTACCAAATAATTTTTTATATAAGTTTTAAAACAATTTTTAACCTGCATATATAACATGGTTTTGCTTGCTTTTGTAGAAATTCTAAACATTTTCTTCATGAAAGTTTATGCTATCTTTCATTATTATTCTTTATTATTCTTTGTTATTTTTTTTAAGTAAGAGTTTTGTATTACCTTTCAAAGACTGTAAATACTGAAAATACAGAGAGAGTTGTCATGCCAAAGTTTGTGTTGGTCTGAATCACCCATCTAGGAAACCAATCCGATCGACACTTGAAAATATGTCTAAAAAACTAAAAAGTGTTGGGCTAAAAAGACAAAAATAGATTTTTTTACAAGGTGCCACGTAAAGCCTGGTAGCCTTAGCTTAGTCAAAAATCTCGGCATGCATAATTTAATGAAGTCCCAAAACATTAAAACAAAGGTGGTGACCTGAGCCCGATGTTGCCTTCGCACGCTTGATCCATTGTCACCTGATCCATTGTCGTCGGAGGAGCAACAACTACTGCATGCATGCTCGTACTTGGATCTATCTCTATTCCAGGTGCATTCTAGTTTATGCTATCTTTCATTATTATTCTTTATTATTCTTTTGTTATTTTTTTAAGTAAGAGTTTTGTATTACCTTTTAGAGACTGTAAATACTGAAAATACAGAGAGAGTTGTCATGCCAAAGTTTGTGTTGGTCTGAATCACCCATCTAGGAAACCAATCCGATCGACACTTGAAAATATGTCTAAAAAACTAAAAAGTGTTGTGCTAAAAAAGAAAAAAATAGGATTTTTTACAAGGTGCCACGTAGTCGTAGCCTTAGCTTAGCTCAAAAAAATCTCGCGATGCATAATTAACAAGTCCAAAACATTAAACAGTGGTGACTCCTCGAGCCTCGGATGTTGCTCTTTCAAGACGCTTTGGATCCATTGTCACCATCCATTGTCGCTCTGAGGAGCAAATAACTACTGTAAGATGCATGCCTGCATTTGATCTTATCTCTATTCCGTGCATTCTCTACCTCATGTAATGGTGTCATTGTAACCTGCAATTCGAATTCGGAGCCAAGGAGGGGCTAGGAGTAGGGAGTCCCAACCCTTTCCCCCGGGTGATCTATCCATAAGCCTAACTCGAAGGAGGTCAAGGCTTTAAGGTCTCCATGGAGTTGAAGAAAAGACCTTGGTTGTCATCCTGTGTTACTAAGAGGCACTCATTCCAAACATCAATAAGCTGTACGCCTTTAAGTGAAAAGGGAGGCGAGGGGGGAGGTTCCGCTATGGGGGTGGAGGGAGGGGATGTGGAGCTGAGGGGATGTGAGGAGGGACGCGACGAGCATGCTGGGGTGAGGAGGATGCGAGGAGGAAACAAGAGCAGGAGGAGGGTTGGGGGCAAAGCCCAATGAATTACCATCCTAGTCGAACCATTCAAGACGACAAGTCCATGGTGAGGAGAGCGGGGGAAGACCTCACTAGACAAGAGGAGACCCAGTCGAAGACGAGGTGGTGGAGCTTGAAAGAGGGGGTCCAGTGGGGGCGGTCGAATGGCCATTCGGCTGTAAGTTCGATAACAATGGGTGCCTTTCTTTGACTTCCCTCACTATCTGGGCATTTCCAGGAGAAGGAGGAGGCCAGTGGAAGGGAGAAGGTCCGAACAATGGAGATAAACCAAAGAGTGGAGCCGAGCAAAATCATAGCGTCTTGGCAACTAGCTGGGGAAATCAACAAGGAAATGAGCCTCCATGCAATCTCCTAGGGTATTAAATCATATCAGCGCAAGAGTAGAAGGACATGCCGGAAGTTCGTCACCATGGCAAAGCTAATGGAGTCAACACGCTAAAGAGGGATAGTCATTAGCACAGGGGAGCAGATGGGATGTGAGGTCGAGGGATCAATCATTTAAGGAGGAGGGTGGCACCGAGAGGGAGTCACATGGCCTCTCCACTATTGGAGCATGTTGGGTGCCCTCGTGTGGAGTGTTGGGCACTCCACCTGTCTGTTGGGTTGTGTGGACGTCTAACACCCCATCCAGGGTTTATTATTCTTTGTTATTATTAATAAATAATTTTATAAAATAATAAGATTCAAAGCTTCATTATTATTCCTTTTATTTTATTATTATTAGATACCCTTTATAAATACTATTCAAAAAGTCTTATATGACGCAAGAAAGTTGCAACATTTCCTTTATGAATAATAATCTATATTTTGAAAAATATATTTTAATTTATTAAATATAATAAAGATTTGTTTTGCTTGTTCATATTAATAATTAACATAAATTCATTTTAACTTGAATAACATTGATAAAATATAAATTTTGGCACTTGCAAAATTTCCTAATTAAAATGGATTTGTTGTTGTAATTTATGTATGTATGTTTGCAACATACCGCTTCAATTCTTCTTAGATGTGACAGATACATTGCACTACTTGATCCCACCAACATCACCTACATCGCACGAACCAATGGACACCTAGCTTTCACCCCCTTCATCCTTCGTGCGAATTAAATCTAGGTTCTGCTTGAGGCGTTGGGAATTAACTTCGTGAGCCTCTTCACTTCTCTTCCAGATGTGTCGAAGTACCATGGCGTCACGATTGGTTTTGGACATGATGCGGGCATTGAATGCCCAAATTTCTTCCCTTATCATCCTAATGAACCTCCACTTCTGGCTCATTATGTTCTTCCCTTGGCTCCCGCTCTTACTCGATAGACCTTCTTCTTACGCTCTAAGCTCTCCCGATAGCCCCCCACTATCACTCTCCGTTGATCTTCTCTTGTTTTCGATCCGACCCTGCATCACCATAAACAAAGTGCTCCAGGCTTCTGTAATGCCTATACGAATGTGTGCAACTCCCTGCCTGGGAAGGGGTGGTCGTGGAGGTAGAGAAACTAGATCCCATTCTCATCTTTTCGTCGTCAGCCAGGAAGGCTATGAACATTCAGTCCCGCGCTCCATTCAACAAATGTTGGACGACTAGGAGGAGGAAATGACCAACTACATCCTGCAACCCAACGCAACTAGAGGCGTCATAGAAGCTACTGGATGACAAAAAATTTGTTGGCTCATGCCCTCCTCAGTCTTTCTGGTATCTTCATCCAAAGTCCCTTTGACTCACCCCAGTCTCTTGGTACCCATGCTCCGGCTTTGGATGTCCTTCATGACAACCTGGCGCCTTCATACATCATATGTAAGAAGACAACATAAGCACAACCGGTCAAGCAGGGTCAAGCTTAATGGGCTCAAAATTCTCCCCCCATGCAAAAATTCCAATGCAATGACTTGCCTTCCCCGTCCTCCTTCCTCAAATGTATAAGACTGCTAACCAAGGAGGAAAAATCCATCTCCACCAGTTCCTCCAGTGACAACGAATTTGTTGGGTGCCCAGTGGTTGAAGAAATCCCCCTTGGAGGTCTGGCCTTCCTCCTTAATTCTCTTACTCTTGTTTGTTTTCAGGTTTCCCACCTTTGATTCAATCCTAGTTTTGCTTATGCTGGGTCAAACATCGCTAAGACATGAAGTTTTTTTTAAGAGCCAGGTTTCCCTCCATGGGCATGCATGTTTTTTCCAAGTTTTTTGATTGCTTGGTTTCCCAGTAAGGGCAGGATTAGACTTAGTACTTTACGTCTTTCTCTCTAGACGTCTCTTTCTCAATTTACCTTTGTTCTCTTGATTGTACTATTATTGTATTATTAATGGATTAACTCATAAATTTACACAAAATAAAACATATTGCTAAATTTTATTTAATTATATAGTAATAAATAAATTTTCTCAAATGATTTCGTTTTTGTAGTGTTATATAAAGAAAATTGTGAATGGTTATTATTTAGTTCATATTAAATTTTTAGTTTTGGATAACATATTACATGTTAATATCAACTTTACAAACGTGTTGGATGGGACAAATTTACAAATATATATAGGATTAGTTACTATGTAGCCCTTGTTTAAAAAGTGGTTATATATCTTAAATATGAATAACACATTAAATAATATTATATATTTTATAAAAAAATAGTATTAAATAAAAATTTGCTCAATAATTATCTTACACATTTAATTTTGGTGATCCTTAAAGTTATGGAGTTGGGTCTTACATTTATTGATAGTATTAAACCCCTCTTTTTAAATGCTTTGGTTTATTTTTCCACTAACAAAAGAAAATATGAAGAGATTGGGCTTTTTTGTCGATCAAACAATATTACCCTCTAGCCCTAACCATGTGTATCCTAATCGCTAAAACCCTGGGGTATCTTCTATGTGTAAAGGTTGATGCATAGTTGATTAAATCAATTTGTGTCATGAACCTCAAGTCGGGGAACTAGATAATGACCATTTTGTTGATGGCTCATTTCTTGCAATTTTAGAGGATCAAACCTCTTGGGTTAACACTATGGATTTCCTAGATTTTTTTGTGTGGCCTATGGGTCTAATAACAAGTGGGACAAAATTTAGTGCTACAATAGGGCCAACGACATGTCCTTCATTGGTTGGCCTCACTTCACTAGTCATGGATCCAACCTAACCAGATCTTCAAGTTTTTGGGCATTATGTTTGTCTTCCAAGCATCTTCTTGGGATCTTTGGGAGGTGATGGTTTAGTGGGTGGAGAAGAAAATAGAAAAATGGATTATAAAATCCCTCCCGACTATGAATTTTTAAATCTACAATAAGACCTAGCTGGAACACATGTTTACTACTCTTCTTGTTGGGTCCCCTCTATAAATTTTTGCACAATAGTTGAAATGGTTTGCACGAACTTTGTAATGTCCCCATTTTTGGATTCCCTTATGTTACAGTTTGGGATGTCTGCCAGAGTAGCCAATTGGGAGTGATAGCGAGCTCATGCAGTTTTGAGGAGTTGTATGGGGCCCAACTCACATTATTCATCATATTTCATCATTAGGATCCATTCCACACAACTTGTCCTTGGTTTCATAACATTCCGATGATTTCTGTAATTTTGGGTTACTATTGAACATATTTTAATTAATTACACTAAAGGTGCTATTTGGAGCTTGTTTCTTGGAGAAACACCTCGTGTAATAGCTCGTTGGAATCAGGACAAAAATATCTTCAGGATAGAATGATTAAAACTAACTTTCAGTGGCAGGAGAAGTTATAAGGGTGAATTAATCACTTTTTGGAGTAAAAAGGGTTATTAAATTAATAAAGTGATTTATGAAGAAATATTAAAAGATGAATTAAAAGTCACTTGAATGGAAAAAAGGTGAAAGGGGGTATAAAAGAGAGATAGGGGCTTCTATTCTCTCATTATGTTGATTGATATTTTGATGTCTAGCTTCTTAGCTAGAAAGCCCATGGTACTTTGGGGTTTTGACTGAATAAACCCTATAGATTAGCAAGGAGGTGAAAGATCCCTCTATTCTTGATCCAATCTTGGCCAAGGAGGTGAAATATTCCTCCCTCACCATTCTATTGCAATTTAGTTTAGTTCCAGAAGCAAGTTGAGGAAGTAGGGCACAAGTTTGGGTCTTTCTATGGAGCTAGGACACAATGTCCATGAGAGAAGAGTTTGTGGAGGATAGTAGACATTGGATATAGAGGAGGTTTCACTTATGGAGTGTTAGCAACCACCAGGGCATCTCTTCTTATCATTATTTTGAGGATTTTCATGTCATATTCACCATTTCTTCTAGTTGTGTGAATTTTTTGAAGGAGGGCGCAATCACCTTTGGAGATATTGAGTGGGAGGGTTTAGATCTTTATGTAACTACAAGGTATATCTTCCATGATCACATATCCTTCGAATCTACAGGATTGCAAAAACTCTTGCGAAGTTTGGAGGTTAGAAACAACAGGTACATGATACTAGGGTGCGCACCATCTAGGGAGGGCGCAACTAGGCTTGGTTCTCCAGTAGTTTGAAGGGAGGAAACATTATTTGTTCAACAGATCTTTGCTATGCATCTATTGGAGGCTTACAGAAGGCTAGATCTCTCTTTATTATTGTAGCTTGGAGCTATATTCAGCCACATGCATTATCTATCCATATCTCTTACAGACATGTTCATCTCTTATACTGAGGTTAGCATATTTATGAATAAATTACAGATCTGAAGTATTGTGGCCATTTTCTTTTGTTACTTCTATTGCATCTTGTTGTGTATATGTCATTTGATATATCTCTATCAATTATTTGTTGCAAAAACCATTAGAATAAACCCCTATGCAAATCATAGAAGAGAAACTGCAACGTATTTGACAAAATACCACAACTAGAAAATACAAAACTTCAAATGTTCCAAGAAAATCCACTTGGGAACATTACAGTGGTATAAGAGTGAAGATTCCTCCTAGCCTAAGGGTCTTCATGAAGGAAAAATGGTTATTGCAGAGGAGATTATATATTGTGATATGGAATATCAAGATCTTAGTGAGACATTCAGGGCTCAGGTAACATTCCAACAATTTGTATCCATCAAAAATCCTAGGTGGAGTAAAGATGATATTGCAGTATGGGCCAAGAAGATTGTAGAAGTCAATTATTGAAGAAGAAAAGTAAAGGAAAGCAGAGCCAAAACAATCAGTAAATTGGATACATCTCCACATGCTAGTGGATTAAAGGGAGTACAGATGGAACCTACAACTAGTAGGAGCAGGGAACATTGCTACAGTTGCAAAAATCCTTGGGAGCTAGATCACAGATGCAAGGGCAAGGGGAGAGCGCATTACATTGAGGTGCACTATGGAGTGATGATGAGGATGTGTATGAAGATGAGACCCTATATGCCTCATTATAGCTGTCCCATAAGGCCATTGACTCATGTGCATATGATGGATACTTGGATGGACAGGATGATAGTGCATGTGCTTTATCTTCTCGATCAGACAGTGTTAAGGACTCAACACTTCACCATAGTGGTGATACTTGTGAGGATTCAACCATGGTAGCACCTAGGCACGAGGAGGATCGGAGATAGGGTGATCCACCTTTGGATGTTGATAGAGGGTCATGCATGGGGGATAATGATCCTCTTATGGAGTTGAGTGTGACACATTCCTTACCTTCTCATTCACTTATGATACACATGCCGCATGGGATATCAATGACATTCTAGATGTGGTAGAGGAGTCTTTTGTAGTGATTGAACACAAGGGACATGTGGATCTACATTCCTAGAAGGAGATGCATGAGTTGGAGAAAGATGACTATATACATACCTATCAATATGGGGAGAGTGAGTCACCTCTTTTGGGGAGTCCATTGATATATCAGGTTGTGGAGACTGATAGATCGATGGGATACTTACTTCCGGGACTGGTCTACAGTGATAAGGATGCATTCCTTGTTGGTCGAGATGATCATATCACATGTATGGAAACATCCCTATGGGATTCAGGTGTAGATGATATTAGTAGGATGAGTGCACATGAGGATACAGTTGTACATAGAGGATACAGGGTCGTTCTGATTGAGACAACAATATGTGATTATGTACAGTGGCATACAGGGGGATTCAATAGCACAGTGGACAGTAGGCAATACAGTGCTTTATCTCTTGAGGAGTGTGTTGATGAGGATTCAACTGTTGACATTAGAAGTGGGATTCATGAGGTAGCACCTCAGCAGGACAATGTTCAGGAGTCACGACATTTGGCAGGACAACTCAGGGTCAGAGAGGACATGATCATGGAAGCGATTAGACACATTGATGATACACATGTGTTGGTGGCAGAGTATTATTGGAGGGCCATGTTGTCACATGATAGTTCAGATGAGGATATTTCCATTGATGACTTCAAGACACTCAGGGAGAGAGTGACTATGATGAGGAACGATTGCCAAAAGTTACTTATGGATAGAGATTACCTTTTGGAGGTTGAAGAGATGTATCATAGGGAGTTGAAGGAGAAAGAGACTGAGGTGGACCAACTCACTCATGAGTTGGTAAGAACGCATGGGTTCTTGAAAGGCACACAAACAACCCTTCAAGAATCAAAGTCTGGATTAGAGGAGTTCCTTGAGGAGGCTAGTTAGGTATCCACTACATCTATCTCAGCAGAGAGTCAGATATATACTTCAACTGCATCACTAGAGTATGTTGTTGATTTGATAGAGGAGCACCCATTGATGGAGGAGCGTGAGGGATACCCATGATCACTGATGATTATGGAGATATGTGATCGGGAGACACTGAAGGATGTTCCTGTGTCACAGGGACCATCATTCATGAGGAGCTCTGAGACAATTGGTCCTACACATACACATGGGGATTCCAAATCCAGGGGCAGATATGAGGACACATCCATTTGGGTTCCAGGATTAGTTGACATCCATGTAGAGGTTGACCTAGTAGTACACTTAGGATACATGATGATGCAAGAGGATACAAGAGCTTGCATGGGTATACAGGGGCATACATTGATGAGTGGTAGTCCACGGGAGCATGCAGAGGTGTACAGTGGGTTCCAGGGGGATGTGTTGGAGTGTAGGGAGGAGACATACTTGGTGGAGCATGGAGATTTACTTGGAGAGTCATCCTCTCCCTTACAACAACACATGGATCTGGGAGATTACCTTCTTAGTAGCATCAGTCATATGAGTGATGATAGGGGGAGTGTGATTGACCATCAATATGTGGAGTCACCTACCATTGTAGACGATGGAATGAGATTAGTGTGGAGTCCAAGAAACTATTCACCTTGGATGTCGATGGATGAGTTTTTGGTCAAGCCTTTGGGATTAACCAAAGCATATGATACTTCCCAGTCCTACATACAGTTGCAGGTATTTTTGTTAGCCTTCCCCGATACTTTCATTATATACAGTAGCATTGGGGAAGATAGTCAGTTTCATAGGACATGGAGAGCTATTAGACAGAGACCTCCTGATAGGGTATACTCCATTACATGTAGGATAAGGGGGTTCACCAGAGACATTCAGATGAGGCATTGGGCATGATGGAGAGTATCCTCAACCGTGAGACAAAGGATATTTCAGAGGTTGATATCGGTTCAGAGTCTCATCAAGATGAGGATGGGGAACATGGTAGGACAGATGATTTCAATGAGGATTATGAGGTCAGTTGGCAGGATGTATGGTCGGAACAGGCAATGACAAAGATCTTGAGGACCATACATGATGTACCTATGGTCGGACAACTTGGACATTTTAGGGCCCATCAACAGATCAAAAAGAGATTCTCCTAGAAGGATCTAGAGGATGATGCCATGAAGCATATGGGGGCATGTTTGGTATGTTAGCATCACGAGTCAGAGCATGATTCCTTATCCACCGTTGTTTCAGGGATGAGTTGGGAGAGTATGCTAGCCTCTCTCGACCCTAGTGTACTAGAGTTATATAGTAGGGTTGACATCATAGGGATATTGTCGGAGTATGGGACACTGCAGGCAGCAGTGTGGGTTGGCAAGGAGGCCGATATTAGGGATCATGGACAGGACATCATAGCTATTCGTACACTTCGACTGGAGGTTTACAGTTCAATATGCACTGAAATATGTGGTATGACACAATCAAAGTTATTTGATGCAAGGTTTGGTACACTTCGAGAGCGCATGGGAGTTTATGGGACACTCATCATTGATTCCTTCCATGGTTGGGGGGATTTGAGTGCAGATGGAGATGAGGATGCTATGTGGCAAGATGGGTCTCCTTGGTTGAGGATCATGTATATGAGTATATCATCTTCTTGGTTAGCAGGGGATATGGACACTACCAGAGGTGGTAGTTTGGAGACCGATTTAGGTGAGAGTTTCATTGAGGGATGGATACAATATTTACTTGCTCTATTGATTGGGGGTCTTCAAGAGACTCTTTGTGTGGATGACCTACAAGAATATATTTTACAAGGCACTGCAATTCACATCTTGGTTTGGGATCTAGGGATTGGAGTGATTGGTAGTCTAGTGGTTGATGGAGTTGAGATCCGAGTAGAATGGTTTCATGAGGAGTTGAATGAGGATCTACTACACATGATCGTTCTACTACCATGTTTGGAGGGGAGAGTACTTCATGTCACATAGGTGGATATGGGACCCTGGGATCATACATAGTTTGATTCAGCTAGTGCTTGAGGACAAGAAATATTCGAGCAAGGAGGACTATAATGTCCCCATTTTTGGATTCCCTTATGTGACAATTTTTGATGTCTGCTAGAGTAGCCAATTGAGAGTGATAGTGAGCTCATGTAGTTTTGAGGAGTTGCATGGGACCCAACTCACATTATTCATCATATTTCATCATCAGGATCCATTTTGCACAACCTATACTTGGTTTCATTGCATTATGATGATTTCCATAATTTTGAGTTATTATTGAGCATATTTTAATTAATTACACTAAAAGTGTTAATTGGAGCTTGTTTCTTGGAGAAACACCTTAGTGTAATAGGTCATTGGAATTGGGAGGAAAATATCTAAATGATAGAATGATTAAAAGCAACTTTCAATGGCAAAAGAAGTTATAAGGGTGAATTAATCACTTTTTGGAGTAAAAAGGGTTATTAAATTAATAAAGTGATTTATGAAGAAATATTAAAAGATGAATTAAAAGTCACTTGAATGGAAAAAAGGTGAAAGGGGGTATAAAAGAGAGA